>JAVSCE010019065.1:0-85690 GCA_032199065.1 Smutsia gigantea
ATACAAAAAATAAAACTGTTTTTCATCCATTTCTGTACTTTCAGGGTCTAACACAGTGTTCAGCACACAGTAGGATATTAATGGATGGATATTGAGTGAATGACTAAGATTATTTCTACCTATGAGAATCAGGAAAGGCATAATAATAATAACCACAACAACTACCACCACCACTATAGCACCAAGAGTTTATTTAATAACTTTTGTTTATATTAGGCACTTTTCAATCATAATTACAAGATGGTTGTATGATTCTCGTTCCCAACAGCAATTAATGAGAATTCTCATTGGTATACCTTCTTGCCAATGCTTGTTGTTATTGAACTTTTTAACTTTTGGCAGTTTTGTGAAAGGATAATGATATGTCCTTTTGGTTTCATTTATAGTATTCTGGATGCTAATTATTAGAGCTTCTTTCATGAGTTTATTAGTTATTTGGATTTTTTTTCTTTTGGAAAGTGCTTATTAAATTCATTGTCCGATTCCCATTGAGTTTATCTACTGATTTTTGGAAAAGATTTTATTATATTCTGCATATTAATCTTTGGTTGATTATATGTGCTACAACTGTCTTCTCTTATTTCAACATTTTATTTTTACTCTCTTTATGGTATCTTTTTATGAGAACTTTTCAGTTTAATTATCCAATTTATCAAATTTTCTTTATGGTTAGTGCTTTTGTATGTAGTTAAATGAGATATCATTACTTGCCCCAAGGTCATGAAAATGTTTTCCTGTATCAAACATATGTTTTATCATTCTGCTTTTCAAATGTAGGTCTCTATTTACATGAAATTGCTTCTAGTGTATGGTGTATAAGAACAAAGAAAAAAACTGAAGGAATAAAAACAGCAGCAATTCACAGAACCCCAGAATGGACTGTAGTTGCAAAGGGAAGGGACTGGGGAAAATGGGTGGGAAAGGGAGGATAAGAGGGAAAAGGGGGCATTACGATTAGCAGATGTAATGTTGAGGGGGCACGAGGAGGCTGTACAACAGAAGACAGTAGTGACTCTATAGCATCTCACTACACTGATGGACAGTGACTGTAATGGGGTTGGTGGGGGGGACCTGATGAAGGGGGTAGTTTAATAACCATAATATTGCACATGTAATTGTAGATTAATGATACCAAAATTAATTATTTAAAATAAATAAATAAAAAGAATCTTGCTTCTTAAACTTCTTGGGTGTTAAAATGCAATCTTATCTTTAAGGTGAATCTTCCCTGCCTTTTACTATGTTGTTTACAGCTGGGTCTGCATGCTAAATCAGTTGCCCAGTTTGCAAAACCACCCCATCAGATCTGAAAGAGGAAAGAGTACATAGGCCTGGGCCTTTTAGCATGCTAAAGTGAATCTTACACATGATTACAAATGATTAGCAGAATAAAAACATGTGCTACTCTTCTTTATCTGGGGAACATTAACTGATCTTAGTGAAGAATGACCCTAGAGCTTTATGTTTAACACAGAGTTTTGGTAGGGGTTTCCTTGCCTGTAGTTACATTGCTCTGACTGCCAATATTCTGCCCTGCATTTTCCAGAAGCCCTCCCCCTACTCTGACTACACCCACGGTCCCTGTCTCAATGTGACTGTGGAGCGAGCCCAAACTCAGAGAAAACCCCGTATGTTTCCTTTAGAATCTAATCCTGCTTAGTGAATATTATATCCCTTTACATAAAAACAGCACCCTATTGTTTCCTGAGCAGATTTCCCTCTGGGTCAGCCTGTGCCTAATTCTTGGGTTTCTAATCTCACTTTTTCTTTAAAATCTTATTCTCCCAATAAACTCTTAATACTCAACTACTTTTTGTGTCCATTCTTGAATTCTTTCTCCTGAAGAGGCTGAGGATCTGTCTCCAGTAACAGTCTTACCATAGTTTTCCTAGTAACAGGGATGAATATTTGGGGGATGAAAACTTTTTTCCCTTCATAACCTCTAGGCTTTTTGGCTGGGCTAATAGTTAAATTGACATAGAGATAAAGAGGTGAATAACAAATTTAATTTCATACATAGGGAGACCCCAAAAATATAAGGCTCATACACAGTAAAGCAATTGAGGTTTATATGTCATCAGCTAAGAAGGGGGTAGATATCTGGGCCTTCAAAAAGCAGGATGACTATTCACAAGAAGACAGAGGGGCAGAGGGCTGGTAACTATTTGCCATGCCATGCAGATTAGTCTTCTGATATAAAAAGTTACCTCTGGTATTAGCTTGCTTCCTGGCACAGGCCACCCACTCTAATTATTATAAAGCAGTGTTGGGGAGGAAGAGTGTTTCTTCTACCATTCAAGGTTCTTCTAGCTGATTAAAGAATCAAATTGACATGAGACAAATTAACTGGAGACAAAAAGCCAATGTTTACTTACATGTATACCAAGGCACAATAATGAAATTGAGTCCCAAAGAAATGAACCAGGCAGGCAGCTTTTCTACATTTTAGAAAAAGGGACACTAAATCTGAGGGAACTTGGCAGGACAAAGAAAATCTGTTTGGGAGCTTAGATTAGTAAGGAATTCTACAGGGCATTTGGTTGCTGTAGTACATTAGTAAACAAGCAACAAGATATGTTTATGCAGACTTCTCAGCTCTGAGTTCCTTGTCTCTGTAGATCAGGATGCCTTCTACCCCCACAGGTGCAGGGTGGGTATCTTTCCCCTGGGAGATTTATTTCCTGGTTTCTTGGGGAACTGAAGAGGGAAAGAATGTCCCTCCTGAGCCTGCTTTTTCTCTAGTAGCTTTAATTCAAAGTAATCAGTATGCCAAAGTGGCACACTAGGGGGCAGTCTGCCCTTGGCCCCTAAGGCAAGAAATTAAAAACATCTTTTCTGGGTCCTAACTACCTTCATCTCAAAACAATGCATGGGCAAAGTAGCATGTTTTGGGAGCATGTATTCTGCTCTCTATCAAATGAATAAAGAAAATGCAACTGTACACATATTCCAGCCTTAAAAAAACAAGGAAACTCTTCCATTTGTGACAAGGAGGATGAATGGGACATGCTCAGTGAAATAAGCTGATGCTGTATGAAATCACATATGTGTGGCATCTATAAAATTTTACCTTCACTCGTAAAGGTGAAGATCAGAGTGCTGGGTGCCACTGGCTGTGGGTGGGGGAAATGGAGACAAGTGGGTCAAATGGTGAAAAGGTTACTTACGGAGGACGCATAAATTCTGGAGATCTAATGTACAGCATGGTAACTAGTTAGTAACAGTGTATTGGACACTTGATGTTTCAGACAGTGTATCTTACCGTTCCTAGTGTTAGAGGCCCTAACAAAGCCTAACTCAGTCCATTTTAAAACAAGCTACGAGATCAAACCTCTTCCATGCTGTCCTCTGCTGCCTTCTACAACACTAACCAGACCTCTCTGAGGTTCAGGAATGCCACCCGGGATGCGTGGAAACCACAGAGAAGTGGCAGTTTTGAAGCACAGTTTCCTAGATGCCAGCAATCTGCCCTTAGGCTGGCGCAGACATTGACTGATTGTCAGTTCTGCCTGTAGCCCCGCCTGTGCCCATGAAGTTCCCTTTCAAACGTTCTCCCTCCGAACAGTGCTGCATACGTGTCCCTGGGATGCTGGTCCCCATAGGCTCCCGTGGCCGGCTTCCTGAATAAAGCCACCTTTCCTTTACAAATAACTGATTTCTGTAGAGAAGACTAAATAACAGATTAATTTATGAATTAGTCTTAAGCATCATAAAAATCAGACTCCTTTACTGTTTGGAACACACTCCAGCAATCCTCATCAGGAAGAGCTGTAATAAAATATTCATCCACATGTGCATACACATAATACGCACACCCCCCCCCATAAACACATGTATGGCCAACAGCACCCATACACACTCACGCTACACACAGAATTCGGTACGTTACAAACATGCTTTGTATAAACAAAAAATGATGCTTAAAACCTAAATATATTAGAGAGGAATAATTATAAAATTATAAATTACAATAAAGAAACTGTAATACACTGCACAAAATACATGCTGACACCTTAAACAATACTCATTACTACAGTAAATGAAACTGACTTTATTAACTAAAATGAGATATAACACTCTAATATTTTATTTCAATATATACATCTTATAGAAATGCAAATCATGAGTTAATTTATAATATGAACTACTGGATAACAAATATACAATATTTCAATATCCGTATTACATTAAAAAATTTTTGTACCAAAACCTATAATGTCAGATAACCTGTACATTGTGTGAAATGTATAGCATATTTACATTTTCATCATGCTAAAACACTAAACAAAACTAAAACTACATCTCAGTGAGTTAAATTAAAACCAATATGAGTTAGCAAATAAAATAATTGAAAGGTAATTAATGTAAAAAAGGGAAATAATTATAAATCGAAACATGGCTCAAGAAAGATAAATTGGTCAGCTTGGGTCTGACTGGGCTGCGTGCTCCCTCCGGCACATGCTCCTGGGCGCCTCCTCCGGGCACACCCACCTGCCTCCTTCTGGGGCCCAAGGCTCCTGTCCTGGTGGGGAGCCCATGGAGCTCACCCCCTGCCTTCAGGCCACATCTTCTCCGGAAAACGCAGGGAACGCCAGGGAACATTCATCCCAGAAAGAACCGTCACCACCCCAGACAGACAGAGCAAGGGAGACTTACTGTGGACAGGGGATCAGCGTGGGCACCACCCCGAGAGAGGTTGGGAAACTGGACAAGGGCAGCAGAGGAAGCACGGGCAGGAGGGGACACCTGGGGACAAACAGTGCAAATCATACAAAAAGAACTAAACCTTGGATTCATTAAACTAGGCAGAGCACCTGACCTCACTGCCAATCCATGGAATTTAACTTCCCAAAGGTTTCAGTTCAAGATTCAGCAGCTTTGTTTGGCTCATGGGTCAGGTTACAACTCTTTAGTTATGAGGTGTCCCCATTAATCATCAAATTCTGATATTATGCACATACAGGTCCATTTTACCAAAAGCTTTAGCAGAGGCTCCAGGGAAAATTCCCAAAAAGATGCTTACCAAAGGCCAGCAACGGACGGGACTGTAACTTGCAGCACACAGAATGCTTATGAAGGCACAGAGGGAAGAGCAGAGGAGAGTTTAAGGAGTGCATAGATGAGACTCTGTGGATGGGGCGGGGGAGAGGGCATGGGTGGTAGTGGCTCTTTTGAATGAAGTCATGAAGCTGGGACTAGAGGAGGAGGGCTGAGGGTTCAACATGCCTCCCCTTCATTTGGGGGGAATATGACAGCAGCTGAGTCCATCTATGAGTCAACACCATGCAGAACAGATAATACTCATTTTTATTCTTGTTTTTCATTCCTTCCACAAGGGACCTGGGAAACTGTGCACACACTTGCAAAGGCACAGACAGTACAGACGCACAGGTCTTAAGGCAGAGACAGTAGTGAGCAACCTGCTGGGATTCTGCAAAACAGCTGGACAAACTTGGATAATGGAGGAGAACCTGTTAAACATAGGACAGTCCATGTTAAACACAGGACGAGGATGGTTTGGGAGCTCTCGTGTCAGGGGAGGCCGTGGAGCAGGCATGTGTCCTGTGAGTGTGCGGGACCCTCTGCCTGGGCCTGTGCAGGGGGAGGACCACGGAGCTGCTGGCCCAGAGCATGAGCCCCACATGGATGGATTTCCACCATACGTATAGTAAATTTAAGACTTCCTGAGGAAAAGAAGCCAGACAGTGTCCAAACCACTTTTCTTTGTGATGTCTGTGTGTTCCGCCTGCCGGTCACATCCCGGGGAAATGGGCTTGCCTAGCAGGTGCACCATCCCACACGGGATGTTGGAAGGTCCCTGTCTTTGGGGGTTTTGACTCTGATTTCCCATCACCTGTTGTTTGCTGGGTTGATGATGGCCGGGAAGACTCTGGAAACGCATATGGGGCCCAAGGACACCCCCTGTCCACACGGAGAAGCCCGAAAACAAGTCTGCACCCGAATCCCTGGGGGATGGCTTCAACCCAGGAGCTGCCACTGTCGCTGGGATTCCTCTGAGGAGAAAGACCAACGATTGGGTCCAGTGAGGTGCCAGAGAAGACAATCTATGGACTTTGAACTGCATCAGTAAAGGATACATAATGGCATAAGAGTGAGAAATTGCCTAGGATTCCAGTGACAATCTGAAAAAGGAACATAATTCCAATTTTCAAATCTAAAGACACAATGGGCTCAATATTCATATTCATAAAGAGAATTCTGCCTGACAGCATGGGTTGTTGATATTTTCATGAAAAATTAAATTAAAAATTCTCCACCCACCATTACTCTGCCCCAGTAATTCCTTTCTTTTTTTTAATTTAAGTATCATTGATATGCAATCTTACGAAGGTTTCACAGGCACATGAACAGAACTATGGTTTCAACATTCACCCGTATTACTCAGTTCTCACCCTCTCATTGCAACCACTATCAGCGTAGTAAGATGCTATAGCATCGTTACTTGTCTTCTCCATGGTGTACTGCCTTCCCCATGACCTACTGATACTGTTACTGTGATTGTGAATTATAGTGCGCCTTAATCCCCTCCTCCCCCCCAACCCCTTCCCTTTGGTAACCACTATTCCCTTCTTTGTGAGTCTGTGAATCTGCTATTTTGTTCCTTCAGTTTTGCTTTGTTTTTATACTCCACAAATGAGTAAAATAATTTGGTTCTTATCTTTCTCCACCTGGCTTATTTCACTGAGCATAATACCCTCTAGCTCCACCCATGTTATTGTAAATGGTAGGACTTCTTTTCTTTTAGTGGCTGAATAATATTCCATTGTTTATATATACCACATCTTCTTTATCCAGTCATCTCTTGATGGACACTTAATGGTTACTTCCATATCTTGGCTAGTGTAAATAGTACTTTCAAAAACATAGAGGTGCATATGTCTTTTTGAATCAGGGATATTGTTTTCTTTGGGCAGATTCCTAGGTGTGGAATTACTCGGTCAAATGCTATTTCTATTTTCAGTTTGTTGAGGAACTTCCATATTGCTTTCCACAACAGTTGAAACAATTTACATTCTCACCAGCAGTGTAGGAGGGTTCCCCATCCTCTGCATCCTCACCATCATTTGTTCTTTCTCGTCTTTTCTATGTTGGCCATCCTAACTGGTGTGAGGTGATATCTCATTGTGGTTTTAATTTGCATTTCCCTGATGATTAGTGATGTGGAGCATTTTTTTCATGTGTCTGTTGGCCATTTGAATTTCTTCTTTGGAGAACTCTCTCTTCATATCCTTTGCCCATTTTTTAATAGGGTTGTTTGGTGTTTGGGTGTTGAGGCATATGAGTTCTTTATATATTTTGGATGTTATGCCCTTGTCAGATATGTCATTTACAAATATATTCTCCCATTGTGTAGGATGCCTTTTTGTTCTGCTGATGGTGTCCTTTGCTGTACAGAAGCTTTTTAGTTTAATGTAATCCCACTTTTTATTTTTTATTTTGTTTCCGTTGCCTGAGGAGATGTGCTCAGGAAGAGTTGCTCAAGTTTATATTCAAGAGATTTTTGTCTATGTTTTCTTCTGAGTTTTATGGTTTCATGACTTATATCAGGTCTTTAATCCATTTCTAGTTTACTTTTCTGTATGGAGTTAGACATTCAGTTTCATTCTCTTACATGTAGCTGTCCAGTTTTGCCAACACCAGTTGAAGAGGCTGTCTTTTCCCCATTGTATATCCATGGCTCCTTTATCATATATTGATTGACCATATATGTGTGGGTTAATATCTGGGCTGTCTATTCTGTTCCACAGATCTATGGGTCTCTTCTTATATCAGTACCAAATTGTTTTGATTACTGTGGCTTTGTAGTACAGCTTGAAGTTAGGGAGCATAATCCCCCGAGCTTTGTTTCTCCTTCTCAAGATTGCTTTAGATATTTGGGGCCTTTTTTATTTCCATATGAATTTTAGAACTATTTGTTCTAGTTTGTTGAAGAGCAGTGTTCATATTTTGATAGCAATTGCATTGAATGTGCAGAATGATTTGTTCAGGATGGCTATTTTGACAATATTAATCCTTCCTATCCATGTGCATGCATTATATTTCCATTTATTGGTGTCTTCTTTAATTTCTCTCATGAGTGTCTTGTAGTTTTCAGTGTATAAGTCTTTAATCTCCTTGGTTAGGTTTATTCCTCAGCATTTTATTCTTTTTGTTGCAATTTTAAATGGATTTGGTATCCTGATTTCTCTTTCTGCTAATTCATTGTTAGTATATAGGAATGCAATAGATTTCTGGGTATTAATTTTGTATCCTGCAACTTTGCTGAATTCAGTTATTAATTCTAATAGTTTTTTTTGTGCAGTCTTTAGGGTCTTCTATGTATAATACCATGTCATCTGCAAATAGTGAGTTTGACTTCTTCTTTACCAATCTGGGTGCCTTTTACCTCTTTGTGTTGTCTGATTGCCGTGGCTAGGACCTCCAGTACTATGTTGAATAAAAGTGTTGAAAGTGGGCATATTTTTCTTGTTCCCAATCTTAGAAGAAAAGCTTTCAGCTGTTCACTATTAAGTATGTGGTTGGCTGTGGGTTTGTCATACATAGCCTTTATTATTTTGAGGTACATACTCTCTATACCTATTTTGTTGAGAGTTTCTATCATCAATGGATGAATTTTATCAAAAGCTTTTTCAGCATCTGAGATGAACATGTGATTTTTGTTCTTTTTGTTGATATGGTGTTTGATGTTGATTGATTTTTTAATATTGTACTGTCCTTGCATCCCTGGAATAAATCCTACTTGGTCATGATAGATGATCTTCTTGATGTATTTTTGTATTTGGTTTGCTAATACTTTGTTGAGGATTTTTCCACCTATGTTCATCAGGATATCAGTCTGCAATTTTCTTCATTTGTATTGTCTGTCTGGTTTTTGTATTACAGTGATGCTTGTGTCATAGAATGAGTTTGGAAGTATTCTCTCTTCTACTTTTTGGAATACTTTAAGGAGGATGAGTATTAGCTCTTCTTTCAATGTTTTATAAAATTCAACAAAAAAATACGTTTTGTTCTTTGGTAGTTTTTTTATACCATTTCAATTTCATTAATGGTAATTGGTCTGGTTCAGATGTTCTGTTCCTTCCTTGGTTAGTCTTGGAAAATTGTATTTTTCTATTAGTTGTCCATGTCCTCTAGGTTGTCCAATTTTTTGGCCTATAATTTATCATAGTATTCCCTCATAATTCTTTGTATTTCCGTGGTCTCTGTTGTGATTTTTCCTTTCTCATTTCTGATTCTGTTTATAAATGTACACTCCCTTTTTTTCTTGATATGTCTGGCTAGGTGTTTATCTATTTCGCTTATTTTCTCAAAGAACCAGTTCCTAGTTTCATTGATTCTTTCTATTGTTTTATTCTTCTCAATTTTATTTATTTGTACTCTGACCTTTATTTTGTCCTTCCTTCTAATGACTATGGGCCTCATTTGTTCTCTTTCTAATTTCATTAATTGTGAGTTTAGACTGTTCATTTGGGATTGTTCTTGTTTCTTGAGGTAAGCCTGTATTGCTATATACTTTCCTCTTAGAACTGCCTTTGCTGCATCCAACAGGTTGTGGGCTGTTGTTGTTTTCATTTGTCTCCATGCATTGCTTGATGTCTGTTTTTATTTGGTCACTGATCCGTTGATTATTTAGGTGCATGTTGTTAAGCCTTCATGTGTTTGTGGGGGGTTTTGTTTTTTTGCACAATTTATTCTAGTTTCATAATTTTGTGGTCTGAGAAGCTGGTTGGTACGATTTCAATCTTTTAAAATTTACTGAGGCTCTTTTTATGGCCTAGTATGTGATCTATTCTGGAAAACACTGATGTACACTTGAGAAGAGTTTGTATCCTGCTGCTTTGGGGTGTAGAGATCTGTAGATGTCTGTTAGGTCCATCTGTTCTAATGTGTTGTTCAGTGCCTCTGTGTCCTTACCTATTTTCTGTCTGGTTGATCTCTCCTTTGGAGTGAATGGTGCATTGAAGTCTCCTAAAATGAATGCATTGCATTCTTTTTTCCCCTTTAATTTTGTTAGTATTTGTTTCACATATTAATGTGCTTCTGTATTAGTCGTATAAATATTTATAATGGTTATAGCCTCTTGTTGGACCAACCCCTTTATCATTATGTAATGTCTTTGTCTCTTATTATTTTCTTTCTTTCGAGATCTATTTTGTCTGATATACTGATCCCTCTGCTTTTTTCTCCCTATTATCTGCATGAAATATCTTTTTCCATCCCTTCACTTTTAGTCTGTGTATCTTTGTGTTTGAAATGAGTCTCTTGTAGGCAGTATATAGTTGGGTCTTTTTTTTTAATCTATTTTGTAACTCTGTCTTTTGACTCGTGCATTCAGTCCATTTACATTTAAGGTGATTATCGATAGATATGTACTTATTGCCATTGTAGGGTTTAGATTTATGGTTACCAAAGGTTCAAGGATAGTTTCCTTACTAACAGTCTATCTGAAATAGCTTATTATGCTATTTCAAACACAATCTAAAGGTTTTTTTTTCCTTCTCTTCTTCTTCCTCCTCCATTCTTTATATATTAGGTGTCATATTCTGTACTACTTGTGTATCCCTTGACTAATTTTGTAAGTAGGTGATTCAATTTTGTATTTGCTTAATAATTATTTGGTCTACTACATTTACTGTGGTTTTATCTTCTCTGGTGACAGCTGTGTAACCTTAGGAGCATTTCTCTAGCAATCTAGAGCAGTCTCTTTAAGATCTCTGGTAGGAATGGTTCGATTGTGCTGAATTCCTTAAATTTTTGCTTATTTTGAAATTGTTTAATCCCTGCTTGAAATTTAAATGATAATCTTTCTGGGTAGAGTATTCCTGGTTGGAGACCCATCTGTTTCATTGTAATGAATACATCATGCTACCACCTCTGGCCTGTAAGATTTCTGCTGAGAAGTCTGCTGATAGCCTGATGGGCTTCCTTTATAAGTGATCTTTTTTATCTCTCTGGCTGCTTTCAATACTCTCTCTTTGTTCTTTTTCTTTGCCATTTTAATTATTATATGTCTTGGGGTTGTCTTCCTAAGGTTACTTGTGTTGGGAGATCTCTGCACTTCCATGACCTGAGTGACTATTTCCTTCCCCAAATTAGAATGTTTTCAACAATTATTTCCTCAAAGACACTTTCTATCCCTTTTGCTCTCTCTTCTTCTTCTGATACCCTTAATGCGAATATTGTTCCATTTGGGCTGGTAGCACAGCTCTTATTCCTTAACTCCCAGAGATCCTTTTTTCTCTCTGTTCTTCAGCTTCTTTGTTTCCTATTATCTATTTCACTTACCATCTGCTGTACGTCATCTAATCTACTTTTAAATCCCCCCATTGTATGTTTCATTTCAGATACTGTATTTTTCAAAATTTCTCTTTTTGTGGAAGTCCTCCCAGAAATCTTGAATATTTTTCTGTAACTCCATTTAGAATGTTTATGACTTTTATTTGTCAAGAAGATTGGTGACTTGTTTCAGTAAGCCCTCTTTCTGGCATTTTTTTCTTGAATTTTTGTTTGGACCAAATTCCTGTCTCTTCATTTTTTTGTGAGGGGTGGTTTCTTATGAGACAACAGATTTGTGTAGGAGGCGCCCTCTAGTGCCCAGAAGCTGAATTTCCTGTGCGGGAGCCCCAGCTGTCCGCATGCAGTGGGTGTGGCATCTGTCGGCCTTGCTCCCGGTGTACTGCCCTGGCCTGCTCCAGGGCCACAAGAGATCTGTGTTCCTGCGTTCAGGGGCCTGAGCTTCTATTCCCTCCCTGCTCCATTCCTCTTCCTCCCTCCTCTGGGCTGGTGTTGGGGGGGAGCTTGTGCCTCGCTGGATCAAGGCTTTGTCACTTTACCCTCTTCTGTCAGGTCTTCTCTTCTTCCCCAGAGGTCAGTGGTCAGTTCTACAGTCTTCAAGTTGAATTCAGGCCTAGTTGTATTTGCTGCATTTTCATGTTCTATGTGATTTTGGGAGGAGGTTTTTGCTTTGCCTTCCTATACCACTATCTTTTTTCTGTCTCCTAAGTAATTTCTTTCTAAAAAACTTCCCAAGTTCAATGTATTTCTTTTTATAGCCCTTACAATGAATGAGTCACTGTTATGGGTGCTTTACATGCTCTAAATAATTTAATATACACAATACTAAGATTTAGGCACCACTCTTATTCTTTTAAAGATCTGGAAGATATACCACAGTGGGTTTAAATGACTCACTTAAGTATTGGCGAAGTCTGGGTTTGAACTTGGGTGGCCTGGATGCAATGAAATTACTGTTACCACTCTGCTAAATAATAGAACCCTGCTTGTGTTCTTTAAATAACTCAAATATATGTATACTTTGTCATTCTTTATATTTATTTTATTTTCTAATTTTGTGATAATTTTCACTGTTGTCTATTTTAGTCTGTGTACCAGTATCACCTGTGAAGACAGACTTGGGGGTGTTGATAAAATATAGAAAGTCTGAGTAATTAATCATGACCAAATTGGAGTTACTGAGCATGGATTGGTATTAGGATAGGGACAGAAATACTTCATTTCTTGCCTAGGGTTCCCACCACATTAAGTTATTGTACTATGATATTGGAGTGTCCTCTAAGCTATTGGGTATGAAAGACAAAAAAGTGATAAAATACTCATGGTAGAATCTAAATTAATCCTCATTTGAGAGCATAAAGTTATCTGCCCATTATTTTAGAAAAAAATACCTGAACACCACTTACCGTGTGATTTGGAAAAAAGATTAAAATACAAGAAAAGTATGAATTTGGAGGTATAGGGTCATGTGCATTTAAAAGTTTGAAATGGAAGACAGGTGGAAATAACAGAGAATTTTTAAAGAACAAAAAATTGTATGGTATATTTGGCCATGAAAAATATTGAATGAAATACTTGATTTTGTGTCTGCCATCTTCAGTCCTCAAGTGTGAGGTTCATTTTCCTTCAAGTCTCATTCCCTAATTTTGTGAGGGAAAATTTCTCACCATGATCCATAGACAACAGATATTTTCAATGGGGATATAATTACTGTTTCCACCAAGCACATCACACTCAAATTAGAGAAAGATAATTACACCTCAGCAAATGATACTTATTCAAAATGTTTATGTAGGATTCCATCAGCTCCATCACATTCACTGACACAGACTCAGAATTTTACAGAAAACCTAAACTAATCATGAGTATTTTTCCATGATTTCTCTACAGAGGATTGAAAGTAAAATTCATAAAAATCTCACTTCCTTACTGCATGTAACTAACTAATCGCAGGTATCATCGACAGTGAGGGTTACCTTGAAATCTATTAGAAGCAAGGTTCAGTGTTCAGACTTTTAAGATCACAATATATGCATTTGACAAAATGTAAAGGCATTAGTTAAGCACTATAAACAGTCATTAGATGACAAATCTATCTTTGTGATTTGTATGTTTTTGCAATCTATTTCTTTTATTTTAGAATATTCATGTTTACAAAATATTGCGTAATAAAACTTACAATGCCAGCTAATGCATAAAAAGTAGAGCATATTTACATTTTTGTAACAGAACAGCACTAAACTAAAAGAAAAATACACTTAAAGAAGTCCACACAGGAGAATTAAGGCAAACATAAGATGTTCTAACAAATAAAAAAAGTGAAATATAAGTGATGTAGAGCAACAGAGTGGAATAATTATACATGGTAAAACCATTTCTAAGAAAGATAAAGACATAACCTGCTGGGGTCCAGAAGTCTTTCCTGGGTCTCCCTCCATCCCTGGGAAGGTGAGAAGTTTCTGAATGGAGTTGATCTTTATGTTGCCTCAGCATTTTTCCTCTGAGTGAAACAGAACACAGATGCTTATTCCTCACTGGACAATGACTATGAGAAAAGTATAAAAGATGTGTGTTCATAAATACTAGTATCTTAAATTTAACAAATTAAGATCTGCAAATATTCCATTGAAGAGCCTGATTACTTTTATTGTGCATATGTGTTTATGTAACAGGAGTTATTTTAATATGGCTTGTTCATGCTTTGCCCTCCTGCCCGCATCTGCAGTGTGACTGGCCTGCAATTGTTAAGATTCCATGGAGAATGAGTGCATCACGGTGGGTATGACAGGGTGAGAAACACACAATTTCTATTTTTCGGATGAGATGAGATCACTGTGCATTTCTTCCAGCACAAGCACAGAAGTGCCTGGACACACAAGACTTACAACTCAAGGGAACAAAGGGACTGACACTGGGGAAACGTGCATTGAGGAAGGCAGAGGAGATCACCAGCCACCAAGTGGCCTTAGCAGAATGAGAAAAATAAGTGTAAATGGTGGGGGAGAGGGCAAAAAGGATACAAATGCGTCCCCAGGGCCAGGACGGTGCGGGGGTCTGGGCTCAGGGGAGGCTCTGGGGGAGACACTGTTCCCAAGAATGTGCAGGACCCGCCTTTTTGCCTGTGCCAGAGGAAAACCACAGAGCCGCTGGCCCAGAGCGTGAGTCCCAAACACGACACATGCCTGCCCCGGTAGGGTTATAATGGTATATGAAAAATCCACTTTATCCCTAATTGCTGCACCTGTTCTTATAATGCATGTCCAGTAAAGTGGGTGCCTTGATCGCTCTCAATCACCTGCCACCAGCCATAGGCTGCAGAGAGATGCTCTAGGCCCCTTTTGGTGGTTCTGCACGACCTGTAGGAAAGCAACCAACAGTCCAGTGGCTGTGTCCACACAAGTCATAGCATGTTGATAACCTTCTGATATGGGTGGAGACCCAATATATTCTATTTGCCACCTGATGAGGGGTATCAGCCCCTTAACTATTGTCCCATGTTGCTGTGGAACTCACTGTAAGTCCCTCTTACAGCACACAAGGCACTTCTGCTGGGATCTACTGATTTCAAGGTCAAAGACAGGCCCCCTTGACAGGCTACCGCCCACACTGTCTTCTGTCCTGCATGCAATAAATGTTGTTGTAAGCATTGGGTCACTTCAGAGTTAGGCTTTTCATCTATACAATGTACCTGGGCCCATGTGTCTACTTCATCATTCCTTAGGGAAGCCAAAGGCAAATGGCCTGTCACATGATGTCCTGAGACTATTTCAGTCTGACCAGAGGCCCGTAAGTCTTGCGTCAACTCTTTCCCCAAAGGGGCTGGTGATCAACAATCCGGCCGGCATGGCACCACACCAGGAGCCCTGATAGACGCCATAGCTCTCCGTGCAGACAGCGACTGGGGAGGGCTCCTAGGTGTTCAGGAGTCGTACTGCCCAAAATTGCCCAGTGGCTGCTCTTCCCTTCCCCATCCTCCATCCACGTTGTCTCAGTCTCGGGATGGAAAGCCACAGCCCGCCACGTCAGGGGCTGCCCACGGCTGGAGCTGTCTGTGTACCATGCATCTTCAGGTACAGGGGCTCTTTCCTCCTGATAAGTGGTCTTTGTTATTAATAGATCCAAAGCAAATTCTTCCTGCTTTTCACTGGCAAATGTCACTGGCCCCAAGTAGCATTGGAGCTCTCCACTCCAGGGGCTAGTTGAGAGGGCCCTATGCTGCTGTACCTATGCACCCCATGTGGCCAGTTTCAGCATCTGTGTCGTGCCACTCTGTGGCCTTTGGGTCCAGTTCCACCCTCACCCAACTATGCAATAGAATGTCATTATTGTTGTCAGGTCTGTTCCAACGATGGGCTCCACAGTCAGCAAGGTGGTACACGGCAGTCAGTTGCTTCTCTACCAAGGTGTTCCGGACCTCTGCACTTTCCAAAATTGCAGCCAGAATCCAAAAGGTTAGTGGGTCTGTTCGAGCCACTGCCAGATGCCACCATCTTCAGTTACAGGTACATCCAGCTTACAGAGCACTGATGGATCCATCACACTCAAGGTTGGCACGGCCTTGACTGCCCGCTTGGCAGCAACAAAGGCAGATGCATGCATCTCAACCCCATCCCACCTGAAGGGATTTTGTACAAACCTGTTTAAGGGCTCTAGAATTTGTGCCAAGTGTGGAATAAACACCCTCCAGCAGCCCAAGAGATGCAAAAACTCTTGTAATACTGCCACAGAGGTGGAGGTAGGGAATGCCTGGACCTTATCTATGATCGCTTCTGGGGTAAATTTAGTTGTATCTGACCAGACAACCCCCAGGAACTTACAGACAAACCAGGTCCCTGAACCTTGGTGCTGTTGACAGCCCATCCTTTCTCCTGTAGATGTTGCGGCAGTCTAGGGGCTGCCCCTTCTAAATCTGCAAGAGAATCAGAGTGAGCATATCATCAAGGTAGTGATACAGACTCACCGTTTGCAGTTTCTCCCATGCTGCCAAGTCCTGGGCGACGAGTCCATGACAGATGGGGGGACTGTGGAGGTGTCCCTGTGTAAGAACAGTGACTGTCCATGGCCAGCCTTCCCACGTGAAAGTAAATTGTTCCTGATATTCTTTCCTATGTCAGTAGAGAAGAAGGAATTAGCAATGTCCACAACATAATGATACATCCCAAGTTCATGACTGAGGGTGTCCTAAGGGCTGTTATAGAGGGGACAGCAGCATGCATATGGGGTGTGAGATTATTTAATTCTCTGTATTCCATGTTCATATGCCAGTAGCCATCTGGCTTTTTCACTGGCCACACTGAGGAATTAAAAGGACTATGAGTGGGGTTTATGATGTCCACCTTCTCCAGCTCCTGTAGTCTCTCCAATTTATTTATGTCTCCTGGGAAATTTATATTGCTTAGTATTTGTCACCCAGTCAGGAACAGGAAATGCTATAGGCGGTGTGTAGCATGTCTCTTCAGAACTGTCTTTACCACATGTAACCTAAGTCTGAACTCACCTGCAGGGTTTGTAACCACACGCGGTGCAGGATATCTACCCCCAAATATATTCAGGCGTGGTAGAGATATACACAGGATACTCCTTTGTGAGAGGTGCCTTACTCCCAATGGGATTCAGGCTTTCTTCACTCTAATTGCCTTATCCCTGTAGCCATCTATCACAGCAGGTTCGCAGGAAACTGCTCAGGGTTGCCATAATAGGACAGCATTCAACTCCGGGGTCCACTGGTGCCAGAGTACATTGCACATTCACTGGGGATTGATGAACTGCTAATTTAACATGTGGCCTCTGGTCCCCAACATTTCCCTCAAGTAGGGGTCTTGTCATCCCTCCTGTCAAACTGCAATGCCCAGTCATCTTCCTGGGTGGGTCCAGGTGGGGTCTGAGTACTCTGCCCCAGGAAGTCGTGCAGACACACAGGCCAGGCATGTGGCTTTGCCTCCGTTTTCCATGTATTGGATCTCAGCAGCTGGAACCACCACTTTGGCTTTAACTGTTGTCACAGCTCTAGCAAGACTTTATCGGGCTGCCCTTCTAATTTCACTTTTACTGCCCCAATCCTCATCAGACAACCCCACATCTGAGTCAAGGACTTCACAGGTACTGATAAAGACATTTCTCCATGGTACACCTTATTTCCTTCCATGATCCCATTGTTTTAACCCCTCCCAGGTCTGCTACAGTATGAGTAACTTCATCTTTGCGTTGCCCCAAGTGAGGGGCAATGAGCCACTAGGGACCTGAAGAGGGAGGGGAGGGCTATTTGAAGAACCAGACTTCTCATTTCCATTGTGAATAACTCCACGTCTGGACATTTGTGCTCCATGTTATTGATATTTTTCATGCCCAACTCCCGTAACACGTGTAGATCAACAGACATCTGCCATCCAGAGGGAAAGATAGCAAATCACCCTGATTAGGCCACATGGCACTGAGCACCAGTT
The DNA here is from genome assembly GCA_032199065.1 of Smutsia gigantea. NCBI lineage: Eukaryota > Metazoa > Chordata > Mammalia > Pholidota > Manidae > Smutsia > Smutsia gigantea. The sequence continues at coordinate 17,760 of JAVSCE010019065.1, forward strand.
TTCCAATTGAGAATGCCACAGTTCCTGGGTCTGAAAATCATTCTGTAGTCTCTGCCAAAGGGGTGACCAGTCATCAGGGAAGCCAGTTTTCCTCTCTGACCAGATGGGGTAATTCCATCTATCCCGATTCCCAAAGGCATGGAAGCCAGTTGACACTGTCTCTGAGAGCGTCTGCAGACACTGGGGAGCTCAAACCCACCAGTTCAGCACAGGTATGGGGGGGAGAGCATGGTGCTGCACGGCCTGGGGGAGGGGGCTGCCTCTGTCCCTGAGGAACCCACTGTTGTTGCGTTTTTACTTTAACTACAACTGTGCGGGCTTCCAACGAACTTCCCCATGGGAGGGGCTGGTGCCTCTGGTGGCAGCGGCTCCGATTCTTGGCCCCACAGCCTCATCCTTCCTGAACTCTTTGTCCCCTGACGTCTCTCCCACCACTTCTGGGGCTGAAGGACCCAGCCATTCCTTCACCTCCCCGCAGGCCTCGTGCCGTCGGCGTTCTCCTTCTGCCCTTTCCCATACTATTAGTAATCTCTCAGCGGCACTATCTCAGTTTTTACCAATTTCCTTCCTCACATCACAACTTGCACTCTTGTTCTGCTACTTCCTGAAGTGCATCTCTCTCCTCAGAAACCCTCCCAAACGCTGAGAAACATCCAACCCACAGTTCCCACTATGGCATGGGCGCTCAGTTTCCCTAACGAGTCCCCTATGTTGTGGAGGACCAACTCCACAGCCTCGGGTGCCCAATCCTCTAGGAATCAAGCCACCACAAATTACATCCCAACTGGGGGACTCCTGGGTGCTCCCCCACCATCCCCAGATGGATCGCTGAGTGTCTCCCAGACACCCGTCAGGACAGCCCAGTGAAGTCTCACACCCATCGTAGGCCTTTGGTCTCACTGAATCCTTCTGGCTGAACCAAGAACGTAGCAGTGGGAGTAGGGGTTCCTTCCTGGGGCAAGTTCCTACGAATTCAGACCAAAGGAGAGCAAGGGTAAGAACTTAATAAAATTAAAGATTTCATTCTCACAGCTTAGTCTCTCCTGGCTCACAGCCGCAGCTGTTGGGAGCCCCTCTCACGTGGCTCACAGCCGGCCGCAGCACTCTGGCTGCACTCAACACCAGGAGGAACGCTGTGGGCAGGTCCGTGGTGGCTGGAGGGTGCCCGACCAGCTGCATACCAGAGACAGAGGGGAGGACAGAATGGGTGTTTCTTCTCCATTGCTAACCTGTAACTGACCAGCCAATCTGTCACTGGTAGACACATAAATGTTCAAGTATGCCCTTATTATATACACATTGGATGCTATTAATGCCAGTAGAAAATCCATGTCAGAATGTTCTGTTTTCCCCAGATTTAGTCTTCACCCACAGTTCCTAAAAACAATACAGTCTCTTTAAGGTGAAAAGGGGGTCTTTTCACATTAATGACTTTGGACCCTACGCAATAGCATGCACTATAGACTGAACCAGTCAATAGCCAGTAATTCAGTCAATCATGAATATACAATGAGGTCCTCAGGAAATCCTCAGAAGTGCTTCTCTCTGCTCTCTGGAATCCTGCTTCAGTCAGGGAGCTTCCATGCTTGGGGAACCAGAACGCTTTCACATGCCAAGCCAGACCCCAAGCTACACCAGGATGATTATTTGGCACCTTGCCCTATACATCTCTTCATCTGGCTGTTATCTTGTACCCTTTATGGTATCCTCATTAAACTAGTAAACGTGTTTTCCTGAGCTCTGAAGCATTATAGCAAATTAATAGGATACTGAAGTAAGCTTGTGGGGACCCCCAATCTGTAGCCAGTAGGTCAGAAGCACATGTAACTTCCTGGGTCTTCCAACTGGCACATTCAGTGGGGGGTGGAGGGCAGCCTTGTAGGATGGAGCCTTTAACTTGGCAACATGGTCTGTCTCCAGGCAGACAGCATCAGAATGACCAGACACCCTACACGTGTTCAATTTCCTGGTGTTGTGTGGACACACCTCTGCCACACACACACTGGTACTGGGTCCGGGAACCTGAAAGGAGTTAAGCTACCCCATCTCATTCGGTGTCCAGGTAATGGGATTCGCAGGACCAGTGCACTCACAGAAATAGGTGGTTTCTGAAGGGAATGAAAGCTCAGGGGATAAGGAGACTTTCACGCCTGGTTGAATACCTATTATCATTGGTATGAAAGAGCTGCAGCACTGCAATCAGTTACGAATGGTACAAGTTACCAGTGCAACTTGAAAATGGCAGTGGATGAAAATCCCAAGGAGTTGGCTCATTGGTATGTGATGAAATGCAAACTACTATGAAGCCAGTAAAATATACCATATTCCCTGGGTACCTGTAATGATCAAACTGAAAATAAAGAGCTGGGTCATGGTTTCATGCTGAACCAAACTTGAATTTGGGTCAATGTGAGCTTTGGCCATCAGCCTCAAAGCCACCTAGAAAGGGAAAAATTGTCAGGGCCACTGAAATACCTCCAAAACCTCTGGTCACCAAGGTTGACGTAGGAGAATGTGAAAAAAGGAAATGACTGAAACGAGATGTACTGCGAAGGGACTGGCTCATGTCATAGATCAGGATCACCAGCTTTCTCAAGAACCTTTGCTAAAGGAGATTGTGAGTAACCAGGTTGAGGGCTGTGTCTTTGGTTCTGAATGCTTCAGAGTGCACGCGCATGTCTGGATTAATGCGGGACCCACAGGTCACTACTGAACGATCACACACGGCTGTTACGCGATCCAGACACAGGGGAGGTTATTCCTTAGGGAACAGCCAGCTTGGTGGACTGGATAAAAGCCAGTGTGAGGTCTATTCTGTGAAGGGGGACTGCCTGACCGCCCCTATAAATGGCAAGTGGAACAGCCCAGATGAGGCAGCTACTATGCTTCGTATGCAAGCCATGTGGGGTTGGCTTTATGTTGACCTCTGTCACCCACTGAATATTCCTGTTGCACAGGTTATGGTGAACGCTGTGGTATGGGGGGCCTGTTACGTGGGCACCCCATGTAACTTTACTGCTACAAAACTGAACAGTTCAAGAAGGCTTATCTGTATCTCATCTTCTTTGGACGGGTCTCACTGATATACCAAGACCATTAACATAATTGGGAAAGTGGGGAGGGACAAAAGGGAGAGCAGAGACTTGGCCCAACAGAGTAGAGGTCTTCAGATGGTTACTGAAAAATGGGATGAATAAAGCAAAACATTCTTGGGTTAGAAACAAGGGTGTTAATGCAGCACTACTGGAGACTGGATGCATCAGCGTGAACCCCTGATGTTCCTCTGACATTAGATGCCCAAACAAGCCTATTTACTAGCTGGAATTTAAAAAGCCTGAAGTTCAAAATTACAATGAAAACACAACTAGGAACTACTGCGCCATTGTTTAGGTGGGTTAATCCAGTTAAACAGGGACAGAAGGGCCAGGGTCTCCTGGCCTCACCCTCACCAGGGACTTGAGGCCTTCGGCACATGGAAGGGCAAGACCTGAGGGAGCTGGGAACCTTCCCGGAGAACACCTTGTTTTGGGAGCCCAATGCACTGCGGTCACGAATCCTGTTGATGACTTCCCACATTATGTATTAATTGGGATGGCTATTACATCTGGGTGGGGATCACGCCCTCTCCCTAGTCCTGTCAGGCCTGCCCTCAGGCCGGTGTTACTTGGGCATGCTAAGTGGGAACCACGAGGACCTCCCCAGAACACAGAGGTGGTTGACTTGAATCACTAGACACCTGCTCTAGTTAGTGCCATGCTACACGCTGGAGTGCTGGTGACCGTGACCTCACTGTGCAACAGTGCTGTGTGGCCCTGGAAGGCAGACGGCTTGTCAAGACTAACACACTATTGCGGTTTAAATAAAGTTGTACTAACCATGGCCTCAGCAGTTCCAGACAGATTCAACTGTACAGAAAACACAGCAGGCTGAAGGAGGTTGGTGTTCAGGGGCTGACCTTGCAAATGGTTTCCTTACTATCTCCACCTCTGAAAAGAGCCAACCACAGTTTGCCTTCCCATGGGATGGATCCCAATTTACATTTACTATGCTGACACAGGGTTATCTGAACTTACTAGCTTAGGGACACCACATGGCCAGGAGGGATTTGGGCTTGATGCAGGTCTTGAGTGTAACACTAATGACATACCCAAAGCATTAAGAGCAGGCTAAGGACTGATTTAAACGCGATAGTGACACATAGGACCAACCAGGGCTGGCTAAGAAATTCAGTGACGGTCCAAGGTCCTGCTCAGCAGTGCAAGGTCTTAGGGAAAACACGGGCAGGAGCCAGCCGGGATATTCCACAGCGACTAACAGTAAACTGCTATTCCTACCCACCCTTACAACCAAACTAGAAGTCCAGTGATTGGCTGGTGTATTTTGGACTTTGCAGGATGCCTACTCCATACCTGGAAATATGCTAGAATATGCTAGTTCTGATCTGTAAGACCGTTATGAAAGAAATCTACTTCAGTGGGAACCTGAACAAAAGCAAGCCATGTATGAAGTACAGAAGTCATGTGCTTGACACCTTTGGGCTCTTACGACACCCACACATTATGATTTTGGAAGTGTCTGCCACTGTACCCGTGCAGGACGGAGCCTGTAGCAAAAGCCCAGGACTACCTCCCAGGAGCGGTGACTGTTGGGATTTTGGACAACTACCCCAGAGGCTGCTGCCTGGTACACACCGTTTGGGAGACGATTATCAGCAGGGGATTGGGCATTGAAACTGCCTCAATGACTGGACATAAAATGATCTTAAAACCTGATACCCATGTCTTGGGTGATGCCAGAGAAACAGTCTTAATAAATGTGGGCAGTGCCCAGAAGAGTTTCACAATACAATAGAAATGGTTCATACAGGAGCAGGATGCCAGGGGAACGCAAGCAGTCCCACATGGTACCCATGAGCAGGCAGCCGCTTCCTCTAGGGGTGACACTGAGGCCACCTGATCAGATCTAAGAACTGTTACATAGGCTGTGCCCTATGAACAGCTCTCAGCTGAACAAAGAGCTGTTTGGTCTACAATTTGAAGACGAATGGACAGTATCCTCTGGAAAACTTGTGTTAAGACCAGCAAAAACAATCAGCTCTGTGGGCTGAACTGCAGGCTATGTTCCTGGCAGTGATGGGAGAACTGGACAATGATAACAGCCTGTATGTTGAGACTGACTCATGGACTGTAGCCAATGGCCTGGCCATATGATCAGATAGATGGGCAAAGGAAAACTGGGAACCAACGCCTGTGAGGGGTGCAGCTTTATGGAAATCACTCTGGAATTTAAGCGGTGTATTAAATTAGAACACATAAATGGCCATCACAAGGACCACCTTCCAGGATCACGTGCACCAGATGGACCTGTGGGCGCTCCCTGAGGCAGCTGGCTGGGTCCCTGAAGTGAGTGGACGTGGGGGAGCTGCAGCAGTGCAGACATGGGCTGAATATGGACACACACTCTCACCCTGAGAAGCACACAACGCCAACAAGAATGGTTCCATCTGTCAACAAGTGAGACAAAGACTGCAGCCTGGCTGTGGGGAAAAATGCCTTGGGGGGGAATGGCTCACACACCGCTGGCCAAAGGACAACATTTGATCAAGGCCAGCAGTCCTTGGGCCCTATAAATTTTTCTTAACTGGAATAAACAATTATTCTGGACTGGGCTTTTGCATATCTAGTGGTAGATGCAAGTGCTCATAATATGATTAAACATTTGGAACTAAAGACACTATACCTAATTAGACCAGCAACTTACACCTCTTCAGATGAAGGAACATCCTTTACAGCTCACGGTGTCCAATGGTGGGCCAAGAAACATCACATCAGATGGATGTATCTTGCTGAATATATTATTCAGAGAAATGGTTTAATAAAAATAGAACGGGCAATTGAACTATTCACTAAAATGGGAAATAAAGGAATGGAGGGCTGTCTTACATGCTTTGAAGTCTGTGCTCACACTTAACATTGGGGCCATAAGAAAGGGTCCCCACTGGATAGATTCCTCCACTTTTCTGGGGGATCTGGGGAAGATGAGGTGGGGTAGGATGCTTAGTGAAAGTATACATTTCTTCACATCAGCACAACTTGCTCTTTTTCTACCAGATGCAGTGGTCCCAGGTCCATGGCTGCAAGTTTAGGGAACAGAAGCAGGCAAGATTATAAAGCAAAAAATTTAACCATACCCTTAACACTTTATGCCAGAGTTCCTAAGGGCATGATGGTGGACTGTGCCTTCCCTCCGTACAGGCAGGTTGTGGCTGACCGTGAGCACAGCTGTGCTGCCCAGCGGCCGGGACAGCCCGCTAGCTCGGCGCCTGTGTGACCGTACCTTACGTGAGCGAGAGCAGACCGCGGGGGAGACACTTGCTAGACTAGTATTGCTGCCAGCAATCGGGACCGGCACAGCAGCGGGACCTAATGTCCCTTTCACAGGGGAAAAGTCTGGGTAAATTAAATGACAAATGGACAGAGGGAGAAATTATGTGTGAAGTTAATGGGATGGATAAGTGAGTTATGTAATGAGGGAAATCCAACATTTGATTAATGCCTCGAGAGAGGCTCAGAGCAAGAGAGTAATACTATCTCTTAGCAAAAGCCTAGGGTGAGGCTGTATGTTTGTCAAAACCTCCCCTGTTTTTGGGAACATGACAAGCTGAATGACACAGCCTGCAAGCCAGAGTTATGCCGCTCTGGTAGACTATCTAGTCCTAAGACTTAATAACAAAAACGAATTGTCTCTTTAAACCTGTCGCTAGCCCACACCGCCTTTGTCAAATATTAGGCCTATTTGCAATGGTCCTATTGCTCTATCTGTTGTGTAAATAAATGCCATACCATATGTAAATGCTCCAACAGGCATGATTATTTTGCTGTAAGGAATCTGTATTTGAAGACTAGGGTGGGGGGTAGGGGGTTGAGTCATAAGAAATACATACGTGGTCATTCACATCAACAAATACGTATTTCCCAGGTGTATCTGTTCTTCATCCACAGTTCCTGAAAACTCTGCAGAGTCTTACAGCTGAAGTAGGAATCCTATTAATGAGACATTTGGACAACCACCAAAGGTCAGGAGCTGGAGGATGACTCAGCCAATGGACAATCATTTACTCAGTTATGGCTATGGAATGAAGCCCTCAAAAAAACCCTGAAGAGGGCTTATCGCTGTCTGCTCTCGTAGATCCTGCTTTTCCGTCCGAGAGAGCTTCTAAGCTTGGGGAACCAGACCGCCTCCATGTGCCACTGAGCCAGGCCCCGAGTTCCACAAGCATGGAAGCTCCTTTACTGGGTACCTTGCCCTGTGTCTCTCTTCATCTTTCTGTTAACTTGTATCCTTTACAGTATAACGTGTTTTCCTCAGTTCTGTGAGCTGCTCTAACAAATTAATCAAACCCAAGGGGGAGGTTGTGAGAACCTCCAAACTTCAGGCAGAAGGTCAGAAGCACAGGTTACTGATCTGGGGCTTGCGATCAATACGCAGCGTGTGGGGTGGAGGGCACTACACTATCTAAAATACATCCACTTTTTAACTGACACAAATTACCATGTCAGTTGTTTGATCACTATTAATTTGGATAATTTAAATAACAAATTCTCTGAAAGTAAACTAAAAAATTTGGTGTCTTATTGCTTTATGTAAATCTTTTCTGGTTAATTTAGATTTTCTCTTAAATATATTGCAACATATTTTGCAACTGTAAAGTTTCTTTCCATAATGAAGACTGCCATGTTTTTAAGTTGTATGTCTTGGACAGTAGTGTTTCAAGAGTAATCATATTGGTATGTTTTTTCTCCACTGAATTTTCTTACGTGAGGAACTGTTGACACCTTTGCCACTGTCTTTCATGTTTCCTACATTTTATACTTTACACAAAACTCTTTCCTACATCAGTGGATAAACGAAGTTTCTCTCTAGTATGAGTTTTCTGGTGTGTATAAGACTTGAGCACAGGTTAAAGGCTTTGCCACATTCCTCGCATTAAAGTTTCTCTCCAGTATGAATTCTCTAATGAAGAATAAGTTATGGACATGAAAAACATTTGCTGCATTCTGTGTATTTGTAAGGTGTCTGTCCAGAATGAATTCTCTGATTTTCCAGTAAGGTGTAAACTCTGCATAAGGGCTTTACCACATTCTTTATACTTGTATGAATTCCCTGATGCAGAGTAGTATGTGAAGAACAAGTAAATGATATGATCCATTCATTACATTTGTATGGTTTCTGTCAAGAATGAATTCTCTGATGTTTAGTGGGCTTTAAGCACTGCCTAAAAGCTTTGCTGCATTCTTTACAATTATAAGGTTTCGCTCCTGTATGAATTCCATTATGCACATGAAGATTTGAGGAACAACTGAAGTATTTGCTACATTCATTACATTTGTAAGGTTTCTGTCTGAAATAAATTCTCTGATGTTGAATAAGGACTAAGGTCTGGATAAATGGTTTATCACATTCTTTACACTTGTAAGATTTCAATCCACTATAGATTTTCTTATGTTTACTTATGTTTGATGAATTACTAAAGCTTTTCCACAGTCTTTGAACTTGAAAGGTTTCTCTCCAGTGTGAATTCTCTCATGCACATTAAGATCTGAGGAAGAACTAAAGGATTCGCTTTATTCTTTACATTTGTAAGATTTCTGTCCAGAATGTATTCATTGATGATTAGTGAGGACTGAGCTCCACAGAAGGCCTTTTCCACATTCTTTGAGCTTAGGATTCTCTACAATATGAACTCTCTCATGAACATTAAGTCTTGAGGAACAAGTAAAGCATTTGCCATATTCTTTACATTTGAAAAGTTTCTTTTCCAGAACTAATTCTCTGATGTCAATTAAGATTTGAGGACCACTTAAAGGCTTTTCCATATTCCTTACACTTCTAAGGCTTCTCTCCAGTATGAATTCTTTCATGTGCATAAAACATGAGGAAGAAGTAAAGGGTTTACTGCATTCCTTACACTTGTAAGGTTTCTCCACTGTGAGTTCTATGGTGCATAGTAAGATCTGAGCAACACGCAAAGGATTTACTGCATTCCGTATATTTATAAGGTTTCTGTCTAGAATGAATTCTGTGATGTTCATTAAGGTGTGAGGCCCGCTTAAAGGCTTTTCCACATTCTTTACACTTGTAAGGTCTCTCTCCAGTATGAATTCTGTTATGTGCAGTAAGACTTGAGTTAGAAATAAAGGATATGCTGCATTCCTTACACTTGAAAGGTTTCTTTCCTGTATGAATTCTATGGTGCATAGTAAGATTTGACCAACAAGCAAAAGATTTGCCGCATTCTGTACATGTATACGGTTTCTCTCCAGAATGAATTATCAGATGTTGATTAAGGTGAGCAGCCCGCTTAAAGCCTTTTCCACATTCTTTACACTTGTAAGGTCTCTCTCCAGTATGAATAGTCTCATGTGCATTAAGACTTGAGGAATAAGTAAAGGATTGGCTGCATTCTTTACACTTGTAAGGTTTCTCTCCTGTATGAATTCTATGATGCACAGAAAGACTTGAGGAGTAAGTAAAGGATTTCCTGCATTCATTACATTTGAAAGGTCTCTGTCCAGAATGAATTCTCTGATGTTGATTAAGGTGTGAGGGCCGCTTATAGGCTTTTCCACATTCTTTACACTTGTGAGGTTTCTCTCCGGTATGAATTCTCTTATGCATATTAAGACTTGGGTAAGAAGTAAAGGCTTTGCTACATTCTCTACATTGGTATGTTTTCTGCCTAGAATGGATTCTTTGATGGCGAGTAAGGTGTGAGCCCTGCTTAAAGGCTTTTCCACATTCTATACATTCATAAGGTCTCTCTCCAGTATGAACTGCCTCATGCACATTAAGACTTGAATAAGAAGTAAAAGATCTGCTACATTCTCTACATTGGTATGTTTTCTGCCTAGAATGAGTTCTTTCATGGCGAGTAAGGTGTGAGCCCTGATTAAAAGCTTTGCCACATTCTTTACACTTGTAAGGTTTCTCTCCTGAATGAATTCTATGGTGCACAATAAAACCTGAGCAACAAGTAAAGGATTTGCCACATTCTGTACATTTATAAGGTCTCTGTCCAGAATGAATTCTCTCATGTATAGTAAGGATTGAGCCCCACTTAAAGGCTTTGCCACACTCCTTACACTTGTAAGGCTTCTCTGCACTGTGAACTCTCGCATGCACTTTAAGACTTGAGGAACAACTAAAGAATTTACAACATTCTTTACATTTGTAAGGTTTCCTTTCAGAATGAATTCTCTGATGTTGAAGACATTGTGAGCCCTGCTTGAAGGCTTTTCCACATTCTCTACACTTGCAAGGCTTCTCTTTGGTATGAATTCTCTCATGTGCAGTAAGAATTGAGGAACAAGTGAAGGATTTGCTGCACTCTTTACCTTTGTATGGTTGCTTTCCAATATGAATTCTCTCATGAGTATTTAGTAGAGAAGATTCACTAAAAACTTTGCAAGCTTTCTCACCAATGTGAATTCTGTGACGTTCAGTCACTTCTGTGAAATGTTTACAGGTTTTGTCACATTCCTTATATTTGTGAGGCTTCTCTCCAGTGTGGACACCCTGATGCATAGTAAAGTTTGACCACTCCTTGAACACTTGTCCACATTTACTACATGGGTAGTGGTTTTCTGGAATCTGAGTTGTCTGATGTTCTCTATGGAGTGATCCTCTGTTATAATTTATTCCAGGTTCCATAGACTGATATGTTCTCTCTTGTACGTAAATACCTAGGCTATTATTTAATATAGAGCCCTTCCTAAAGGCTTGCTTACTTTTGTTATACATGTAAGGTTCTTCCTCATTGTCTATACAGTAACATTCATTAAGCAATGTTGGATGGATAGAGTCTCTCTGATAGTTATCAAGACTGTAGGTTTTAGCACAAGTGTGAACTACTTGTTCATGGAAGAATAATGAATCATTCATCAAGGAACTTTCAATTTCAACATATTTACACATTCTTTCTTCATTATATCTTTGCTCCTCAGAATCATATGACTGTATATCTAATGCTTTGCTATATTTAAAATGATTGAAATTATTGTTTGCACCATGGCCTTCCACAATTTTAAGATTTTCCAAGTTTTCTTTCTGAGAAATGTTAGGTTTCAAAACTAGATGACATTTACTCACAGTAACACATTCTTCTGCAACAGTAACTGAATTAAACTGGGTTTTGTCCCGAGTCACTTCAGGATGCTGGTCCCCACGGACAGGGAGGTGTGTGTCACGGGGGCTCCTCCCGTGACCCTGCATTCCTGTGTGACAGCCATCCTGCCCTTCATGCTCAGCCTCATGGTCCCAGGGTGTCTTGAGGTGTGAGTCCCCAGGGTCACAGCTCTCACATCTTCCCAGGAGCACTTTTTGGAATAAGTCTTTTATGGCATGTTGGGATAACAAGCCTTTTTCGTAATGAGAAGAAACTGCTGAAATATATAAAAAAATAAAATTATCCTATAAGAATCAGGTACATATACTTTAAAAATCTTTGTAAAAATTAATACCGTAAATGCATTTTAGTGAACATTTAATAATCTAAACAATTTTTTATACCCCAAAGTAGCACTGTATATCAATTGTAATTTAATTTAAAAGTCACTCTGCTGATGGTATATATACAGGTATTCAAACCTGTAATACTGTTATATTTGAGCAGAAAATACTTTTAATACTGGCATGAATTTAATAGTCATGAATCACTTAATGGATTTACAGTACGATGATACAATGTGCTACTAAAGTATTAAGTGATGAGCAGCATATATACAGTAGTTTTGCAACCTGAAATTATTTTCATCTGTGAAGAGATTGTTATAAATTTAACATTTTTCTTGTAATACCCAAGAAACACATGGAAGACACTCAAAGGGAAACAAGAAGAGATAGCACAACAGTAGAAAATTCACTGAACACAAAGGCAGGCACAAGCAGATGAACACATAGAAAAGATACCTAGAAGACACACAGAAAAAGGTTTACAGAAAGGCAGCTGACAATCCTTCCCTTACCCTTCATTAGTTACATTTATAGGGACTAAACTCCCATGGAAAAGATGATGAGGGTTTGTGGATTAAAAAGACAAAGTCGAACTGCGTGTTGTCTATAAGAGACTCACTTTAGATTTTGAAACACACAGAGGCTGACAGTGTGACAAGGATGTAAAATGATACTCAATACAAAAGGTAACCATCAGATAGCAGGAGTGGCCATTTCTGTTACAATGAACTTTAGGAAAGAGTATCACAGGACACAATAGCCATAATGTAATGATCAGTGAGACACTGATAGAAAAATGTCAAAATACTGTGTAATTCTGCATCCAATATCACAGCTCCTATATAAAGGAAACAAATAGTGACAGAATTAATTAAATAGGAACAAAATAATAAGAGGAAAACTAAATATCCCACTTTCAATAATAGAACACCTGGAGGAAGATCTTTAAGGAGATGGAGGACTTGCAAAACACGAAATGGTAATTAGATGGATAAAAATGCAAACATCAAACAGCATAAAACAATCTGAATTATCAAATGGCACATGATGGAGGACAAAGGACACATAAGCCTACAAAGCATGTCTAAGTAATTTTAGGAAAACATACATCTTAAAAATTATCATTTCTTTTTTGAGTGTTTTTACTAAAGCATAGTTGATAGGCAATATTATATTGGTTTTGGGTGTACAACAGAATGATGTGACAATCATAGATGTAACTAAAGGCTCACTATGATAGGGTGCTTTCATCAGTCACCAAAGACATTACAGTGTCATTGGCTATATTCCCTATGCTGTACTTGCACCTCGTAACTAACTAATATTTACATGGTTGATTAATATATAGGAGAAGCAAGAATATACAAGAGGAAGAAGATAAAATCTCTTCAATAAATGGTGTAAAATCTGAAGAGTACACACAAAAGAATGAACCTACATCACTGTTTTATATCATTCAAAAAATAAAATCAAAATGGATTAAAAGACTCAAATATATGACCTGAAACCAAGAAAAACAGCAGTTAACTCTTCAACAAGCACATTACTTTTTTTTTTTCTGGATTTTACCTCTAGACAAGGGAAGACTAGTGAGATGACTCAAAGATTCTGAGCACCAAAAGAAAAAGAGTCAATAAAATTAACAGAAAATATAATGGGTAGGATTATGTATTTGAAAATGATTTAATCTCCTATGAGGCTGATATCCAAAATAGAGAATGAACACATACAAGTCAAGACCAAGAAAAGAAACAATTTAACTAGAGAATGATCATAGGACCTGAATAGACTTTTTTTCAAAAAAGACATACAGTTGGCCAATACACATTAAAAGATGCTCAATTTCAGTAATCATCAGAGCTATCACATCACACCAGTCAGAATGGCTAAGATGAAAGATACAAGACAAAATAAGCGTTGGGGAAGGGAACCCTCCTACACTTCATATGGAATTGTAAGTTGGTGTAACCACTACAGAAACCACTTCCGGAGATTTCTTAAAAACTGAAGACAGAAAACACTTAACATCAATTCCACTACTGGGAATCTGCAGAAGACAAGAAAACCACCAACTTGAAAAGATACACAGACTGTTAGTTTATTGCAGCATCTTTTACAATAATCAATCTATGGAAGCAACCTATGTCCATCAAAAAATGAATAGATAAACATGTGGCACATTTATAATGGAATATTACTCAGCTATGAAAAAATAATTTTGCCATGTGCAACAGCATGGATGGACAAAGAGTACATTACACTAACTAGTAAGCCAGACAAAGACAATTACTTTAGGATTTTACGTATGCATGGGACAGAAGAAACAAAACAAGAAGTAGACCCAAGAATAGAGACAGTGGATTGCTGGTACCCTTAGTGGGGGGTGGGGAGTATGTATATAGATGAAATAGGGGAAGAGGGTAGAGAGGTAGAAACATCAAATTATAAAAAACAGAATCATTTCTGACCACAATGGATGGAAACCACAAGCAGTAACAGAAAAGGGAAGGAAAAAAATTGTAGTAAGTAGACTACACACTCTTACAACACCCAACTTTCAGAGATGACATAGGCAAAGAAAATTAGAACACATCTTGAGATAAATGAAAGCAAAGATACAATATACAGAAACATATGGGATGGAGAGAAACCAATATTAAACAGGGAAATTTATAGCAGTGAGTGCTTATATTAAACAAGGAAAATGTCAACAACCTAAATTTATACATCAGGAACTACAAAAATAATAACAAGTCCAAATATACCACAATAAATAAACAATATTAGGGCAGAAATAAATGAAATGGAAAATAGAAAATAAGAAAAAAAATTCAATGAAACTAGTAGTGAAAATCAATACTGAGAATTCTTATGTAAATTAACAATAAACTGGAGAAGACTCAACCAAAATCAGAGGTTAAAGATGAGACAATACAACTGATAGAAAATGAAATTGGACAATGGAGGTTTTTTTTAGAAAAACTACATGCTAAAAAATTGGATACATAGAACAAATGAGCAAATTCCAAAAACAATGTATCAAGATTGAATCTTGAAGACATGAGTATATGAATATACGAGAAAAAGATTAAAAGCAGCCCTCAGAAGTTCCCAAAAGAACCCTTTTGCATTGGAGATAGCTTCCCCTGTTAATCCTAACACTGACAGAAAAATTAAACCCATTTTCCCTAAAATCCTCCATAACTTAAAGCCGGGAGTATTTCCAAACCCTTTTTTATAAGGCCGACGTGACACTGACACCAGAGTCAGAGAAAGACATGACCAGAACAGAAAATGACACACAACTTATGACTACGGATGCAAAATCCCTCAAGAAATACAAGCAAACAATTCCCAGTGCAGGATCATGCAACACGGCAATGCGGGAGTCCTTCCTGACATACAGAATGTTTCAACATAGAAGAAAGATAATCAACCATTAATTACACTACAGCACAAGAAGGACAGGAAGAAAAATATTTGATTATCTCAATTGATGCCGACAAGGCTTTTGAGAAGCTCAACACTCTTTTAAAATAAAAACAGTCAACAAAGAAGGAAGAGAAGTAAACTACCTCAACATCATAAAGTTTACATACCTAAAGCCCAGCAAGACTAACAGTACACTCAACTGTGGAAACAAAGATTTTCCTTTTCATTCAAGAACAAGCAAGGATTCAACATATTCTTGGAAGCCCAAAGCAGAACAATTCAGTAATAAAAACACAAAATTCACCCCAAATTATGTAGAACAAATAAAAGTTATCTCTCTTGGCTGATGATATGACATTATATATTAAAAATTATAATATTTCACACATATACAATCACTGTCAGGTCTACTAAACACATTCACCAAGGGAAATGGATGAAAAAAATCCATACACAAACATCACTTGTCCAGAAAGGGAATTAAACCAATTCCATTTACAATAGAATCCAAATACTAAGTCACTTAGTTATAATAAACTCAACCAATTACGTGAAAGCCTCTTTTAATGAAAACTAATAACGTATCTGAAAGAACCCAAGTATGACATGAAATGAAAGGAAAGACATAGACTGGGAGAATTAATAGTTAAGATGCCCATAGTAGCAAAACCATTGATCATATTCAGGGCAATCTGTATCATCTCAATGACATTCGTCTCCCAGAAATACAGAACAAATTGTAAAATGCATGAAAATATGGAGACCATGGATAGTCAATACAAACTTCAAGGATGTTAGCATAAGGCGTCTAGTATCAAATATGTAACAAGGTGACACTAACCCAAAGAGACAAGGACTTGCATAAACAGACACACACAGATTAGCTGAACAAGAGAGGCCACATTAAAGCCCCGTGTCCTGTCAAATGAGCTTTGACAAGACAGCCAAGTGCACACCATGCAAGTGAGTCTTTTATCAACTCTGGTCATGGGAAAAATGAATGTCTACATGAAAAAGAATAAAGTAGGACACTTTCCTTATACCATTTACTCATACAAAAATCAACTCATATGGATTACAAATAAATATCCAAGACTTGTAACAGTGAACTAACTAGTAGAAATAATGGGAGAAATTTTTTCAACACTGAGTTTGCATATAACACCAAATGAAAGAGAACAAAGCCTAAGTACAGGACGGGGACCACATCTCCCTGAAAGATGTCTGCACATCACAGAAAACAATGGCCAGAGTGCAGAGCAGCCCGCAGGAGGGGAGAGCACGCACTGAGAGCACAGGTCTGCTGCAGCGTTCCTATCGGGGGTGTGTACTGGTCAACCTCAAACCCTAAGCCTGAAATCCAAACACTACCCCAATTTAAATGATGGGCATTAGGACTGAACAGAAGTAACACCAAGGAAAATATACAAACAGGTAACCAGCATAAGGAAAGATGCTTAAAAGCACCAATAATTAAATGCAAATCAAAACCAAAATGAGTTAGCTCATATCTGATAGGTTGGCTTCTATCAAACAAACAGAAAATGACCAATGCTTATGAGGAGGTACAGGAACTGGAACTTTTTGTGCAGGACGGGTGGTGATAAAAAATAGCTCAGTCACTACGGAAAACAGTGTGGAGGACTGAGAAAAATTAAAAATAGAATTGTGAAATGAATATTAATCACACTTCTTGATATATATCCCATGCAATTCAAGGCAGGATGTCAAGGTGGCCTTACCACACACCCGGCCTCAGCAGAATTCTCACAACAGCCAAGCGGAGGAAGCTATCCAAATGTCCATCACCAGGAAAATTGGATGAGGAAAATGTGGCACACGTATAGCATGCATTTTTCTTCAGACTAAAGAGAGAAGAAAATACTCTCACATACAACTTGGAGCAAGTCTGAGAACATCACAGTAACTGAACTGTATCAGCCACAAAGAGTAAGATACGGATGATTCCACACATGAGGTATTTAAATAGTCAACCCGAGAGAAAGGGAACGATGTTTCCCAGGGACGGGAGGAGAGGGGACTGGACAGTTGTTTGTTTCAATGGGTCCTCAGTGTCACTTTTGTAAGATGAAAAATTTCTAGGGAAGCAGTGCATGACAAAGTGAATATACTCAGCCCAACTGCACTATTCTTTTGAAACTGGTTAAGATGGAAAATTTTCAAATGAATTCTTTGGCACAATTAAGCAATTTAAAAAAACCTTGAACAACATTGTTATACAACGTTTCAAGAAGTACCTTCAAATCACAAAAATTACCTTTCAACCACATAAGACTGTTTCTCTCGCAGACTATATCAATAAAAAAAAAGGAGGTGAATTGACTACTTCTGATGTATTCCCCCAGTTTGAAACAACCATCAACTATTTAAGTCTATACAAGGTATTAACAAAATAGGATTGACAGTCACACAGGCACACAATTACATACCACAGCTCACTGGCAATAGACCTGTGTTTGATTATATTTGAATGAATTCAGCCTCAGTTACTTAAAAAGTGTATTGAGCACCGTGACAACATCAAGATGGTCACACATAATTCCAAATTTCAATCCCTTTCACAGGAAGATGAACTTAGACACTATCCCAGACAAGACACCATGTGGAACCACAGAACGGCAGGGGGAGCTCAGGACCCCCTCTGACCACAGAGCCTGGGAGGACGGCAGTAGGACAGGGAGGGGAGTGGCCTCCCTGAGCAGCTCAGCACGTGGGACCATCAGACCTGCAGCCTCTCTAGTGGGAACAAGAGCCTCAGATGGACACCCTGCCCCCCAACACTGCTGCACATTAATCAGGAAGCCCACTGGGATCATTCCTCCCAGGAATCAGCAGGAGATCCCTGGGTCTGACCACAGGGTCATACTGAGCAAGAAGGGGTAGAATTTGTAGCAATCAAGGCCCAGATGCTAGCAGGGTGATGGACCATAGACCCAACAACTGGCTCTGTGCACATTAAGAGACCAACCAGGCCCCCATCTTGCCAGAAACCTAGGTGGCATTTCTACCCGATGTGCACCCGCAGTCCATAAGCTGTGCTGGCTGTGGAAACCATTTCTTAACCCTCTCTGGGCAGACAGGCACACTCACAGCCACATCCAACTGCTGAGGAAGCCTCTTGATCCAAGTGAGCAGAGACCCTGGGAAGCAGCAGAGCCCTTCCTACAGCCACACATGGATGCAGAGCCAGGCCGGCAGACCCACCCAACTGTTCACTATGGTCTCTGAGCCCCCATGCCCAGGGATCATGACCAGAAACCTTGGACAGCCTCAGTACCAAGCGGAGGGTACCACCCAGCCTTGGAGCCCAGCTGACTGACTACCCACAAGGGAGCCCAGATCGATCCCTTGCTGACTGTGGAACCAACGTGTGGCCTCATCCAGGCAGGCAGACCAGCCAGGAACCCCACCACCATGAGCAGAGCCTGTGGACAAAAACAAGGAAGCCCTGACAGCATCCAGGACTGACCCTGGACCATCATTTCTACCTCCACTCATCTTTGGGACACAGCTGGGGGCCCCCTTCTATAGTGACAGCACAGCTCATGCCCTTGTCCTACAGCAGAACACAAGCGGTCTTCTCTGACCACAAAGCCCTGCCTGCAACCAGACGTGGACGCAGTACTGAGCCATCTGCTCAGGCACCTTTCGGGACTGAGATGCCTGCAGAGCTCAGCCTTCCTGCCCAAGCATCACGTACACCCAGTGGCACCATCCTGCCTGAGCAGGCAGCCTGGGACCCAGACAGAGCAGTGAGACCTGCAGAGCCCAGATGACGGCGCCCCTGGTCACAGAGCCCAGCGAGCACGCCCATCACCCAGGAAGGGAGCTGACCTGGGGTCCTGACTGGAGGAGTGCAACCCCAGGGCCGCCCAACTACAATCCTGATCACAGAGGCCAGGCCATGGTACTGATATTAAGCACCGCCTGCCCATGGGCACTATCAGATGGGCCACCCCTTACCCCAAGCTGTCTGTCCCTGGGGAAGTGAACTATATCATCTTGACGACGAAACCACTTCTTCAAGTTCACTGATTTTAATTCAAGGAATCAACGACCATGTAGAGACTTATAATCATAACATCAATGGAAATTAATAAGGCTCTAATACCTAACAGTAGATACATAGAGATAGAGAACTATCTGAAAAATAATTCAGAATTCTCTTTATTAATGAAGTTCACTGAACTCCAAGCACATACACAACCAAATGAAATTGGGAAAGAATGCATGAACAAATAAGAAGTTCAATAAAAATATAAAAACCATTTCTCCCTCTCTCTCAAACACACACAGACACACACACACACACACACACACACAACTCAGAGTGGAAAATTACGGCAAGTGAACTCAAATTCGACATAAATTTCAACATCAGACTTGATGACGCAAAAGAAAGAATTGGTGACATAGAAGAGAGATCATTTGAAGTTTCCTGCTTTGAGACTAAGATAAAAAAAGAATGAAAAAACAAAAAGGTCTACATGACTTATAAAATTCAACAAAAGCAGCAAAACATGCTTTCCAGAAATCCCAGGAGAGACAGACCGACAGAAAGTCTATTTTAGGAAATAATGAGCAAGAACTACCCAAACATGGAGAGAAAAATGGACATACAGCTTCTTGAGGCACACAGAGCCCCTTTAAGTTACATTCAAAAAGGCTACACTGAGAATCATAATTAAATTATCAAAAGTCAAAAAGGAAGATTTTGAAAGGATGAAGAGAAAAGTTGACTCACCCCACACAAGTGATCCCAAATGGCAGGTTTTCTGAACAAAGTTTCTGGCCAGGGGAGAGAACGGGATGATTTTCAAAATATTGTGAGAACAAACCTCTCAACTAAGAATACCATACCCAGCAAAGTTGTTGAGGCAAATATATCACAAAACAACAACAAAAAAGGTGAGTGATTTCGTAACCACCAGTTTTGTCTTACAAGAAATGCTAAAGGGTATTCTTCAAGTGGAAATAAACATACTGATTAACATGTAAAAACATGAATGTGTAAAAATCACCTTTACTGGCAAATACTCAAAGTTAGATTCTCTAATCTTTTAATCGTGTTTCTGTCCTTTATACATATAGATCAAACCATAACAAATTAAAAGTAACCTTAACTCTAACAATTTGTTACCAGATACACAATTCAAAAAGAGATGTATATTTTTTATTTATTTTTTATTAACATATTATTGATATACACTCATATGGTTTCACATGAAAAAAAAATGTGGTTACTACATACACATAATCAAGCCCCCAACCATAACCCCAATACAGTCACTGTCCATCAGTGTGGTAAGATGCTACAGATTCACTGTTTGCCTTCTCTGTGCTACACTGTTTTCCCCGTGATTGCCCACACCATGTGTACTAAACATAATACCCCACAATCTCCTTCTCCCACCTTCCCCACCCACCCTCCCACACCCTTCCCCTTTGGTAACCTCTAGTTCCTTCTTGGAGTCTCTGAGTCTGCTGCTATTTTGTTCCTTCAGTTTTGCTTCATTGTTATACTACTCCACAAATGACGGAAATCACTTGGCATTTGTCTTTCTCCACCTGGCTTATTTCACTGAGCATATATCCTCCAGCTCCATCCATGCTTTTGTAAATGGCAGGATCTGTTCCTTCTTATGGCTGAATAGTATTCCATTATGTATATATGTACCACCTTTTCTTTAACCATTCATCTACTGATGGACACTTAGGTTGCTTCCATATCTTGGCTATTGTAAAAGGTGCTGCAATAAACATAGGGTGCATATGTCTTTTTGAATCTGAGAAGTTGTATTCTTGGGGTAAATTCCAAGGAGTGGGATTCCAGGGTCAAACAGTATTTCTCTTTTTAGTTTTTTGAGGAACCTCCGTATTGTTTTCCACAATGGTTGAACTAGCTTACATTCCCACCAGCAGTGTAGGAGGGTTCCTCTTTCCCCTCATCCTCGTCAGCATTTGTTGTTCTTAGTCTTTTGGATGGTGGCCATCCTTACTGGTGTGAGGTGATATCTCACTGTGGTTTTAATTTGCATTTTCCTCATGATTAGTGATGTGCAGCATCTTTTCATGTGTCTGTTGGCCATCTGTATTTCTTCTTTGGAGAACTGTCTCTTCATATCCTGTGCCCATTTTTTAATTGGGTTATTTGCTTTTTGGGTGTTGAGGCGTGTAAGTTCTTTACATATTTTGGATGTTAACCCCTTGTTGGATATGTCATTTGTGAATATATTCTCCCATACTGTAGGATGCCTTTTTGTTCTGTTGATGGTGTCCTTTGCTGTACAGAAACTTTTTACTTTGATGTAGTCTCATGAGTTCATTTTTGCTTTTGTTTCTCTTGCTCAAGGAGATGCGTTCCGGAAGAAGTTGCTCTTGCTTATATTCACAAGATTTTTGCCTATGTTGTCTTCCAAAAGTTTTATGGTTTCACGACTTACATTCAGGTCTTTGATCCATTTTGAGTTTACTTTTGTGTATGGGGTTAGACAATGATCCAGTTTCATTCTCCTGCATGTAGCTGTCCAGTTTTGCCAACATCAGCTGTTGAAGAGACTGTCATTTCCCCATTGTATGTTCATGACTCCTTTATCGTATATTAATTGACCGTATATGTTTGGGTTATTATCTGGACTCTCTATTCTGTTCCACTGGTCTGTGGGTCTGTTCTTGTGTCAGTACCAAATTCTCTTGATTACTGTAGCTTTGTAGAAGAGCTTGAAGTTGGGAAGCGAGATCCCCCCTGCTTTATTCTTCCTTCTCAGGTTTGCTTTGCCTATTCGTGGTCTTTTGTGGTTCCATATGAATTTTAGAACTATTTGTTCCAGTTCATTGAAGAATGCTGTTGGTATTTTGATAGGGATTGCTTTATGTACTATAGCCATTTTGACAATATTTATTCTTCCTAGGCAAGAGCATGGGATGAATTTCCATTTGTTAGTGTCCTCTTTAATTTCTCTTAGGAGTATCTTGTTTTCAGGGTATAGGTCTTTCACTTCCTTCATCAGGTTTATTCCTAGGTATTTTATTCTTTTGGATGCAATTGTGAATGGAATTGCTTTCCTGATTTCTCTTTCTGTTAGCTCATTGTTAGTGTATAGGAAAGCAACAGATTTCTGTGTATTAATTTTGTATCCTGCAACTTTGCTGAATTCAGATATTAGTTCTAGTAGTTTTGGAGTGGACTCTTTAGGGTTTTTTATGCACAATATCATGTCATCTGCAAATAGTGACAATTTGACTTCTTCACCAATCTGGATGCTTTGTTTTGTCCGATTGCTATGGCTGCGACCTCCAGTACCATGTTGAATAAAAGTGGGGAGAGTGGGCATCCCTGTCTTGTTCCCAATCTTAGGTGAAAAGCTTTCAGCTTCTCACTGTTAAGTATGATGTTGGCTGTGTGTTTGTCATATACGACCTTTATTATGTTGAGGTACTTGCCCTCTATACCCATTTTGTTGAGAGTTTTTATCATGAATGAATGTTGAATTTTGTTGAATGCTTTTTCAGCATCTATGGAGATGATCATGTGGTTTTTGTTCTTCTTTTTGTTGATGTGGTGGATGATGTTGATGGATTTTCGAATGTTGTACTATCCTTGCATCCCTGAAATGAATCCCACTTGATCATGGTGTATGATCCTCTTGATTTTTAAAAATAATTTATTCTGGTATCATTAATCTACAATTACATGTGCAATATTATGGTTATTAAACTACCCCCTTCATCAGGTCCCCCACACCAACCCCATTACAGTCACTGTCCATCAGTGTAGTGAGATGTCATAGAATCACTACTTGTCTTCTCGGAGTTGTACTGCCCTCCCCGCACACCCCCCAACATTACGTCTGTTACTTGTAATGCCCCTTTTCCCCCTTGTCTCTCCCTTCCCAAACCATGCTCCTCAGTTCCTTTCACTTTGGTAACTATTAGTCCATTCTTGGGTTCTGTGAGTCTGCGGCTGTTTTGTTCCTTAAGTTTTTTTCTTTGTTCTTATACTCCTCAGATGAATGAAATCATTTGATGCTTGTCTTTTTCTGGTTGGCTTATTTCACTGAGTATAATACCCTCTAGCTCCATCCATGTTGTTGCAAATGGTAGGGTTTGTTTTCTTCTTATGGCTGAATAATATTCCATTGTGTATATGTACCACCTCTTCTTTATCCATTCTTTTATTGATGGACACTTAGGCTGCTTCCATTTCTTGGCTATTGTAAATAGTGCTGCGATAACATAGGGGTGCATCTGTCTTTTTCAAACTGGGCTGCTGCATTCTTAGGGTAAATTCCTAGGACTGGGATTCCTGGGTCAAATGGTATTTCTATTTGAGTTTTTTGAGGAACCTCCAGACTGCTTTTCACAATGGTTGAACTAATTTGCATTCCCACCAGCAGTGTAGAAGGGTTCCCTTTTCTCCACATCCTCGCCAACATTTGTTGTTGTTCGTGTTTTGGATGTTGGACATCCTCACTGGTGTGAGGTGATGTCTCATTGTGGTTTTCATTTGCATTTCTCTGATGATTAGTGATGTGGAGCATCTTTTCATGTGCCTGTTGGCCATCTGAATTTCTTTTTTGGAGAAGTGTCTATTCATGTCCTCTGCCCATTAATTGGATTATTTGCTTGTTTGTTGAGGTGCGTGAGTTGTCTTCACGTGTTTTTTAATTCGGTTTGCTAATATTTGTTGAGTATTTTTGCATCTATGTTCATCAGGGATATTGATCTGTAATTTTCTTTTTTTGTGGGGTCTTTGCGTGGTTTTGGTATTAGAGTGATGCTGGCTTCAGAGAATGAGTTTGGAAATATTCCCTCCTCTTATATTTTTTGGAAAACTTTAAGGAGAATGGGTATTATGTCTTCTCTATATGTCTGATAAAATTCAGCAGTGAATCCATCTGGACCGGGGGTTTTGTTTTTGGGCAGTTTTTTGATTACCAATTTAATTTTGTTGCTGGTAATTGGTCTGTTTATATTTTCTGTTTCTTCCTTGGTCAGTCTTAGAAGGTTGTATTTTTCTAAAAAGTCCATTTCTTCTAGGTTTTCCAGTATTTTGCTACTATTAATGTACAATTACATGAATGATATTATGGTTACTAGACTCTCCCTATTATCAAGTTCCCACAACATACCTCACTACAGTCACTGTCCGTCAGCGAAGTAAGATGCTATAGAATCACTACTTGTCTTATCCGTGTTACACTGCCTTCCCCATATGCCCCCCACCTGCTACATTATGTGTGCTAATTGTAATACCCGTTTTTCCCCCTTATCCCTCCCTTTCCACCCACCCTCCCCAGTCCCTTTCCCTTTGGTAACTGTTAGTCCATTCTTGGATTCTGAGTCTGCTGCTGTTTTGTTCCTTCAGTTTTTGCTTTGTTCTTATACACCACAGATGAGTGAAATCATTCGGTATTTATCTTTCTTTGCCTGGCTTACTTCACTGAGCATAATACCCTCTAGCTCCATCCATGTTGTTGCAAATGGTAGGATTTGTTTTCTTCTTATGGCTGAATAATATTCCATTGTGTATATGTACCACATCTTCTTTATCCATTCATCTACTGATGGACACTTAGGTTGCTTCCATTTCTTGGCTATTGTTTCCATTTCTTGGCTATTGTAAATAGTAGTTTGATAAACATAGGGGTGCATATGTCTTTTTCAAACTGGGCTGCTGCGTTCTTAGGGTAAATTCCTAGGAATGGAATTCCTGGGTCAAATGCTATTTCTATTTTGAGTTTTTTGAGGAACCTCCATATTGCTTTCCACAATGGTTGAATTTACATTCCCACCAGCAGTGTAGGAGGGTTCCCCTTTCTCTGCATCCTTGCCAACATTTGTTGTTGTTTATCTTTTGGATGGTGGCCATCCTAACTGGTGTGAGGTTATATCTATTTAAGATATTTTATCCAAGCCTCATGGTAACCACCAGGGAAGTGGCTATAGTAATTACACAAAACATTATGATTAAGAAGGCACAGCCAATACTGACATGAAAAGACATCAAAACAGAAAGGCAGCAGAAAAAGAAACAAGGAAACTGGTCCACAGAGCAATTATAAATTGGCAATAGTAAGGGCTTATCTATCACGAATTACTTTAAACACAACGGGATTCATATCCACTTAAAAAGATGATAGAACGGCTTAGTGGATAAAAAAAGAAGATGAGGAATATGCTACCCCTAAGAGATTCACTGTTCTCTAATGGCAGTCATGGACTGAGTGAAAGGACGGAAAACCTATTTCAAGAAAATGAAATTTAAAAAATGAAAAACACAGGGATAACTAAACTTCTTTTATCAGACAAACAGACTGTAAAGGAAAAATGGTAAGGAGACAGAGAGGTCATTACACAGTGATAGGTCACTACATTAAGATGATCTAAAATTACATATATGCACCCAACATCAGAGCAACTGAACGTATAAAGCAAAATTTAATACAGGTAACATTTACAATATTAAAAATACAACAGTGGGGACTTGAATACTGCACTCTCAAAGAGGGACACATCATCCAGAGAATCATAAAAGGAAACAGTGGACCTGAACAGCACTACAGAACAAATGGACCCAATAGAAACACACGGAACATCCCACCCAACAACAGCGGAATCCATGTTCTTCCTCAAGAGCACATGGAGCATTTTCTAGGACAGACCAAATGTTATGCCAGGAAACAAGACTTAGCAAATCAAAGATTATAATCATACAGATTACCTTCTCTGACCACAATAGCATAAAACTGGAAATAAGAGGAAAACCGGAATATTCGCCAACACATGGAATTTAAACAACACTCCTGAACAACCAAGGGACTGAAGAAATTAAGACAGAAAAGTAGAAAGTTCCTTGAGACAAAAAAAGTTAACATATCTATCAGACCTTACAGACTGCAATAGAACCATTTCTAAGAGGTAATTCATAACAGTAATGACCCATGTTAAAAAGATCCAAAATGGACAACCTAATTCTACACCTTAAGGAACTAGAAAAAGAACAATATGAGCCCAAAGTTAGCAGAAGGAGGAAATAATAACAGTCAAGAACAGAAATAAGTTAACAGGAAGGATTAATGAAAGTAAGATTTGTATCTCTGTCCAGGTGAACAATATTGACAAACCCTTTGTCAGACTGACCAACAAAACACAGAATGGACCAAATCAACAGAAAGGACATGACAAAGGAGCCTCATAACTGAGACCACAGAAATTCAAGGGATGAAAAACGGCCTCTGTGAACAACTACACACCAACAAATTAAACAACCTAGAAGATAAGGAAAAATTCTCAAAACATACAACACCCAAGACTGAATCAGGAACAAATACAAAATTTGAATAGATCAATTACTAGAGTAAGGAGATTGAATCACTAGTCAAAAATCTCCCAAAAAAGACCATCCCAGAAACAGATGACTTCACTGGTGAATTTTACCAACAATTTAAGATTTTAACAGCAGTCTTCCTTGCTCTTCCAAAACATCAAAAAGGAAGTAACACTCCCAAGTTCACTGTGCCAGGGAAGTGACTCCAAAGCAAGTAAAGGACACCAGAGAATGATCTACGAGACAATTACTACTGATCAATACAGAAATGAAAATTCTCAAAAGAATACTGGTCAACTGAATTCAGCACCTCATTAAAGGGATAATTCACCACGTGCAAGTGGAACTTACCTGGAATGTGAGCATAGTTCAGTATGGCAATATCAATGTGATAGATCCCATTAATGGAATAATGGAATAAAAAGCATCATTATGATCATCACCATAGAGGCAGAAATAGCACTTGATAAATTCAACATCCATTCATAATAAAAACTCAACAACTTAGGTCTAGAAGGAACATATCTCATAATAAAAGGTATATATGCCAAGGTCTCAGTAACATGCTCTGTGGTAAAAGGTTGAAAGCTTTTCCTTTAAGATCAGGAGCAAAAGAAGCCTTCCCATTCCTACCACTCCTATGCAACATAGTTACTGGAAGTCCTACCTATAGAAGAAGAAATAAAAGCTATCAGATTTAGAAGGGAAGAAGTTAAAACTGTCTCTGTTTGCAGATGATACGATTTTAGAGAAAAAAATCCTAACGACTCAACCAAAGAATTCCTAGCTGTAATCAAAGAATTCGTTAAACTTGCAGGATATGAAATTTAACAAACAATAAAATCAACAGAACTTCTTTACTCTAACAATGAGTTTTCTGAAAAGGAAATAAACTGATCCCATTTATGAGAGCATCAAAAAAATTAAAATATTTAGGAATAAGTTTAATTGAGAAGGTCAAAGATCTCTTTTCTGAAGAAAACTGATACAATTGATGAAAAAACTTAAGACAAAAATAAATGGAATAGTATCCCACCTTCATGGATTGGAAGGATTAACATTGTTAAACTGTCAGGACTTCCAATACACCATCTACATATTCAGTGTAATCCCTATGGAGATTCCAGTGACATTATTTACATAATTAGAAAAGACAATCCTAAAATTTGTATGAATCCACAAAAGACCCCAAATACACAAAGAAATCCAAAGAAAAAAACTAATTAGGAGGCAGCACACTCTGATTTCAAGATGTTTGACAAACCTATTCATCAAGCCAGTATGGTATTGTCAGGGAAACAGACAAATAGTCCCATGAACCAGAATCCAGAGCCCAGAAATAAAGAGAACCACATTGGTACTATTTGACAAAGGTGCCAGGAATATTCAATGGAGAAAAGTCAATCTTCAATAAGTGGTGCTGAGCTAACTGGATATTTGTGAGTGAAAGAACAAAATTAGACCCCTATCATACCCAGTCACAAAAATTGAGTTGAAATGGATTGGACTTAAATATGAGGCCTGAGACCATCAAACTCCTGTAAGAAAACAGGAATGATGCTCCCTGACAAGGGTCCTGGTGATGATTCTTTGGATACGACACCTAAAGTACAAGCAACAAAAGCAAAAATACACAAATGAGACTGCATCCATTTAAAAAGCATCTCCACAGCAAAAGAAAATAGCAACAAAGCAAAAAGACAACCTACAGAATGAGAAAAACTAATGGCAAACATTCTATCTGATAAGCTGTCAATATCTAAAATATATAAACCCATACAACTCGATAGCAAAAAGAGAAATAACCCAATTAAAAAATAGGCAAAGGATCTGAACACACATTTCTCCAAAGATTCAGTAAAGGGCAACAGATACAAGAAAAGATGCTAATCATCACCCATTAGGGAAATGAAGATTAACACCACAATGAGACAGCACCTCAAGCCTGTTAAAATGTCATTATCAGACAAAAGACAGCATATACAGCTATGGACGTGAAAAAAGGGAACTCTTGTTCACTGCTGGTGGGATTGTAAACTCTTATGGCCATTATGGAAAAAACTGGAAGGATTATTTAAAAAATTAATAGAACTACATTATCATTACCTAGCAATTCCACTTCTGGGAATATACACACAACACAAAAACTACTTATTCATAAATAGCACGTTAACAGCAGCATTATTTACAACAGGCTACACACGGAAAGGATCTAAATATCCATTCATGGATGTATGGATGAAAAAGTTGTAGTACATATAAAATGGAGTATTATCCAGCAATTAAAAAAAAAAAAGGAAACCCTAGCCTTTGCAATAATGACGATGGACCCTGAAGCTATTATATACAAAGTGAGTCAGTCAGACAAAAACAAACACGGTATGAACTCACTTATCTATCGAATTAAAAAAAAAACTCACAGAAAAAGAGACCAGACTTGTGGCTAGAGACAAAGGACAGGGGGACAGGGAACTGGGGGAAGGTGGTCAAAAGTTAATAACCTCCAGTTATGAGATAAATGAGTCCTAGGGAGGAAGCATACATATAGCACGAGGCCTGCAGCCCACACTGCTCAGGGACAGACAGGAGCGATCACGGAGGAAGCACTGGGAGGGGTCCTCACAGGAGGAAATTCTTTTTCTTTTTTCTTCTTTAATCTTTTATTTTTCTTCTATGTGCTGAAGATGGCCGTGAGCCGCACGTGCGCTGACCGTCTCACGGACCATGTCCATGGCGCCATCCCGCAGCACAGAGCACAGGGGCACACAGCACGTATGTCCCAGGGCCTGGACGGCACACACGTGCCAACGGCCCCAAACCGAAGGCCCAAACTACGGCTGTGTGCAGACGCTCAACTAATATTTGACAAGGGATGCAAAACACTCAACGAAGAAAAAAGAGCCTCTTCAGTAAATTCCACTGGGAAACCTGGGTATTCACATGCCAAAGAATCCAACTGGAGCCCTATCTCCCTACTCAGAAAAAATTTATCTTGAGATATACTGAAGACTTAAATTTAAGACCTGAAACCACAAAACTCTTAGGAAAAAAGGTCTCGAGAAAGTTCTTTGATATTAGGCTTGGCAATGAATTTTCAGAAATGGCACCAAAGCACAAGCTTCATAAGTAATTGAGAAGTAGGACCACATCAAGCTAGGGAATTAAAAGCTACTCAACAGCTAATGAAACAATAAAATGAATAGGCAACCTATGGCATGTAAGAAAGCATTAACAGACCACATACCCGATGAGGGGTTAATATTCAAAATACAGGATGTCATTTACGATGAAAGGAAAAAATCTGATTAAAAAGGGGCAAAATATAGAAATGGTCCTTTTCCTAAGAGGGACTTCTGAATGACAATGAAACACATGAAAAGATGTTCAGCACTGCTACTCATCAGGGAAATGCCCGTCGAAACCCCAGTAAAATCTGTCCTCATACCTGTCAGAATGTACCTATCAGAGAGAGGTACAAAGGCTAGTGAGGAAGCGGAAAAAAAAGAAAAAAAGAAAACATGCAGAGTTGAAGGCATGTAACCTGCAGCAGGGACTCTGGAAAAGAGTTATGAGGACCCTTCACAAATTAAAAACACAAACTACATATAATCCAGCAATTCCACTTTTGAGTTTATATCAGAGAGTGATGCAATCAGGATTGCAAAGAAGCGTATGCATCCGCATATTCCCTACACTGCTGTTTACATTAACCAAGACATGGAGACAAACCAAGTGTCTGTCACTGGATAAATCAAGTGTGAGCTGTACCTGTACAAGCACATACACACATACAATGAAATCCTATTTAGACATCAAGGAAGGAAGCCTGCCATTTGTAAACACATGGATAAATCTTGATGTCTTTATGCTAAGCAAAGTAAGTCAGAGAAGCATGAATACTACATGATCGCATTTATATGTAGAATATTAAAAAAAAAAGCCAAAGGAACAAAGCAGACAGGAAGTCAGTCGCAGGGCCTGCAGGGGGGTGGGAGGAAGGAGGAAGGGACATATTAAAACTGTACCAGGTTCTAAGTATAAGATGAACTAACTTCTGAGACTTAATGGTCAACAGGACCCTTTGAAGTAGGCCAGAAACAGATTTTACAAGTTACTGCTCATAAAATTTACAAGGCAACTGTCAACGCAACAGGAACCATAAAAATAAAATAATTTCTCAGAATGCACTTTACAGAGATGGCCAGTTAAGAGGGAACCCCATGAGTTGTTTTCCTTGGAGGCACCCGTAAGTTAGTAAACAAAGCACTATTGTAGCAGCTCAGCCTCTCAGGGGCAGTAGGTGATTCTTCATCTCCTTATCTTCCTCCATCTAGGTCATGAAATTGCCCCCAACCCATTCCTTTTCTCATAAAAGTTCCTTGCTTCCCTGCACAGGTGGGACACTTTCTAGTTGCTGCTCGATCTGTGCTCCCCAAATTGCAAGTTTAAGACCCCAAATAAAGACCTTGTTTTTTTTTTCCAGTTTTCCCTGCTGTTTCTCAGTCCTGTGTGGATTTCAGAATTGAAGATGGGGCTGACACTATTCTATGCTGCTGACTTCGGGAAGTACCACAAACCCAGGATGAAGGATGTAGGTCGCTGCAGAAAGGGGAGGTGAAAGTCAACATACATCAGGAAAATTGTTTCCACACCAACAAAACCCCAATTTTTTCCTTCAATTCAGGGATCTGACACACTTTCATACAAAGCAGAAGTTTACAGGAGCTGTTCTGTAAACTAAGAAAATAAAGGTTTTGAGGGTGGATTAGGAATTCTGGAAAGAAGCTCTCATCCTCACCCACAGAGACGAGGTTCCTGTAGTTCTCCTGCATCACGCTCCTGTACAAGGCCCGCTGCACAGGGGTCAGGCATTCCCACTCCTCCTGGGAGAACCTGATGAACACGTCCCCGAAGGTCAACAGTCCCTGAAATGTAGAAAAACAAAGGAACAAAAATAACCATGTTTACCCAGTGGCTATGAACAGAGTTCATGATGCAAAATGAGAGGGAAAGGTAAGAGAACTGGTTTGGGCTTGGGTGAGTGACCGGAATCACTTTTAATACAAACAACATTCTATAGTGTTCCTTTAAAGCTGAAGAAGAAGGATGATTTAAACCACAAGAACATTAAAGATACTGTAATTAATTATATGGAAGATAAAATACATAATTGAGGAATCAGTACAGGCATGTATTTTTTTAAGTACTAAATTTATAGCTGACCTGTTAATAAGTTGTGCATATTTCCCAATGGCAAAGTCATGGTTTATTAGAAGTGTTCCTCTCAAATTTAGTATGTCCAAAATAAACTGGAGATCTTTCAAGTGCACATAATGATTCAGGTGTTTCAGGCTGTCTGCGTTTCCAACAGGCTCACCAGTGATGCTAAGGACTGTCCCTCCAGGGGCCACATGTTTTAATTACAGAACACTGAAATACCACGGGGAAAATATTCATGGGTGACTCTGAACTAATCATTTTATGGCAAATGCAGCCTCTTAGAGCATAGCAAGAAGGGCAACCACAGTCCATTTAGAACATTTACTGTATGCTAAATATTTCTCTAACAGCTTTTCATGAATTTACGCATAATACACAAAAATAATCCATGAGAGTATTTTATTTTCACTAATTCATGAAGGTATTTTGTTACCCGGTAATAGGAGAGCCTGCCTTTTAAACCCCTTTATCTAACCTAGCATTTATCAAGAGGAACACACAGATGAACAGTCTAGTCAGCCCAAAAGGAGGCCCACAGCAGTTTCCTACACTGAGGAGAGGAATAGAAACAAATGAAAAAAACAGCACACACTTGATCTGGTAACTTTTACATTTTACACACACATCTATATATCAAAATGTAACTACACACAGGTTAAAACTAATACAATTGAAAATACTACTGTCAGAAAATAAAAAAATATTTTCATTAATGTAGCTCTGGGTAAGTGTGTTCCCAGCCTGGGGTAATAAACCTGTGAAGCTGAAATCAGACAAGGGAAATAAACCTTTATTTGGAAGTCTGCCTCTCTCCGGCTGCCGTTCTCACTCCCCAGCTTCCAGTTTTGACTGGGGAGGCCAAAACCCTCTCCTGTCCTGGCCTGCTGCTCACCTCTCTACCTGCCCCTAGTGAACACCTACTGATATGGAGATGGCTTAAGGCCACGTAAGAGATTCTGGAAATACTGCAATTTTACCCACAATTTGCATATCCATTAATCATTGAGGGATGAGGTTTTTCTCTCTTTACATGCACTATGAAAACCAACACATGATAAAAAAAATTAATAAAAGCTTTTGTTTCTGAGTCTTCCATTTCCTTGAAATATTTTTGCTACATTTCATAGGTGCTGAGTTGTTTTAGAATTTGAAGACACTAATAGATATTAAATATATGGTTATTGTTTTCACTTTCTGAAAATGCAAAATGTAATTAAGGAACACTAGGTCTGTGACGGGAGTGGGGAATGAAATGCAAACTGCCATAACCCAGGCTGGCTGATGGAAACCTCCACCTGGAAAACCCAGTATCTCCAGAGCACACAGAAGACCCACTTCATTTTCCAAAGCAAACTACAAGCGAACTGAAACTGGGAAGAAAAGGAAGTAGCAAAACTAAGTGAGGTGGTTTGTGAACATCTCTCAGCAAACCCTAAATTCCTTAATGACAACTGGGAAATTACCAACAGAAGGATCTGGCACAGAGCCCCTGAGCCAAGGAAACAGAGATGAATCTCTGCCATAAGGGCACAAACTGCTACTAGCTGCCCAAGGCCCACAGGTCACACAACTGCTGTGATATTGAGGGCAAACAAACAAACAAATAAAACCAGTCAATCATAATTTGAATCCAATTATGAGGAAACACAAGATGCATGGTTTATAAAAAAACATTAAAATAAGAGATATACGCAAAAAATTTTATCTCCAGAATATGAAATCGTGTGTATTTTATCAACTGCAGGTTTTTCTGAATTGTTATTAGACTAGTTTTAAACCCAATATATTATCACAAGATCCATTCAATCCTGACAGCTATTGTCTGAAACTCAGTTAGAAAGTTACCTTTTCCATACATGCTGTTTCCCTAACTTCAGGAGGGAAAACAGACCCAAATCTACAGGCCCAAGGTGTTTTCAGCATGACCACAATTAGTGTCTCCATTAATTGCATCACATACCCAGAGTTATAAAGAACATTTCTAGTGCTGATTCTGCCCAGGATTGAGAGAGGGACCATGGGCTTAGACAGAGTAGGGGGAGGGCCTCCGGATCCGGGCAGTCAGAGCAATGTTACTACAGGCAAGGAAACCCCCTACCAAAACTCTGTGTTAAACATTAAGCTCTAGGGTCATTTGTCAGTGAGATCAGTTAATGTTCCCCAGATAAAGAAGAGTAGCACATGTTTTTATTAGGCTAATCATTTGTAATCATGTGTAAGATTGACTTTAGCATGCTAAAAGGCCCAGGCCTATGTACCGTCTTTCCTCTTTCAGATCTGATGGGGTAATTTTACAAACTGCGCAACTAATTTAGCATGCAGATCCAGCTGTAAACAACGTAGTAAAAGGCAGGAAGGATTCCACCTTAAAGATAAGATTGCATTTTAACACCCAGGAAATTTAGGAAGCAAGATTCTTAACTTACTCTTTAGCAAGCAGACAATACCTCAGCCCACATTGGTGGCTGGGCAGGCCACCTTTTGATATGCTCCTAGAGCAAGATGCCTGTATCCCAGAGAGAAATCAAAGCAGGAAATTCCTTATGTTAATTCTAAATATTCAGACACTGCTTAATAAGTCCACACCCCTAAGCTTTTTTCATGTTCTTGAAAAATCCTCATCTGCCTATAAAACCCCCTAGACAACGCACACACACCCCCCTCCTGACTCTCTTGTCCCCTTCTGGCGTGAGCCGGGAGCTCTGTCCTCTCACTTTATCTCTAAATAAAAGCCTGTACCTCGCTCTCCTACCTTGGGTGTTTGTGAAGCTCATTCTTCGGCTTCGTGAACAAGAACCCCGGCATCAGGATGACATGATCCAATAGATTCATCCTGCTCTTTATCACAAGCACGAACAGGTCGTCAGCACAAAGTTAGGAATCCTGAAATTTAGTTTTTGATTCCTGTAAGGTAGCTGGACAAGCTGATTCATCTCAGAACTGCATTCCTTTCTGTGTTCCTTAAAAATCAGGTTTCATTATCACGTTGATTAAACACCAAACTGTCACCATCAATGACATGAAATTACATTAGAAACCATCTCAAAGGGTCTGAGGTGTGGGACCCCACCTGCCTTTTTTATTAGCCGAGCTCATGCCTCTGCAATTATTCTTTCCTGCGTGGCTCTGACACTGGGCTGAGTTCACACCACCCAGGAGCATCACTTTTCCCCAAGACGATCACCGACCCAGACCCCTGATGGCCCAGCTCTCACCGCAGACTCCGCCCCTCCAGCAGAGATACACACCACCCCCTCCTTCCTGCTGTCAGGACGCCCAGCTCCGGGGGAGGGCAGGCGGCCTGGGCAAATGCAGGGACAGGCCTCGGCGATCCTGTGACCTCACCGCCCCCCAGGGGCTGCACCGTCCTTTCCCCTATAGCAGCTCAGGGAGTGCAGGCTTGGGGTGAGGTGGGGGGACACTCTCCGAGAGCCTTTTCCAGTTGCTAATTGCAAGGAAATTAACAACCATCACAAGCTTCTACGGAGCTTCTCCACGGGGCCTTTTGGAGTGTTTGTGACGCTTTCTCCACGACCCTGCAGGCGGACACTCCTGAAAGTGACACGTGTGAGGACAGCCGCGGCAACCCTGCCACAGAGTGAGCAGGACAGTGAGCGCTGCGCGGAGGGGCGGGAGCGCAGCAGGCGGGTCTCACTGCTCCTCGGAGAACCGCCACGAGGAGTCACGTGACTGAGGAAAGCGTGGCTTCTGGGCTGCTCCTCCATGAAGTTATGAGCGAGGTCCCGGTAGGGGTCTTTCTCCCCGTCCTCCACACCCTCGGACAAGGACACAAAGCAAGGACAGACAGGAGACAAGAGTCACTGAGTAAGGAGACCGTGTGCTGTGCAGAGAGTGCGGGCAGCCGGGAGGCCAGGCCCAGCCCTGCTTATCTGAATACCTGGTTTTATAGAAGTGGGCGGGCTGGGTTAGCAGGTTCAGATCATCTCACTGCCCGGGCTCTGTGCGGAGGGGGCGGTGGGGGTGGGGGGGGTGGGGTGGGGTGTGTGTGTGTGTGATTCTAAATGATCACGTGATAGGGCCAAGGTCATTCTCACCCAAGTCTTGGTGTCATCAGCTCAGGTGTCAGCGTTGGAGAGTTCCCCGTTCCACCTTACTTTTTCCCTTTAGGCAAAGAGTGGGTGTAAACCCACCTAGAAAGGATACTTGCTTTCAAGTCTCCCACCTTCCTGCTGCTTGTATCTGACTCACTGCCTATTCTAACCAGCAGAGACCTCAATCTCCTGCAGGATTTTCAGACAAAAGCATGCAGGAGGAACGACACACTACCAATATTTTACACTAGTTCACTGGACTGATTTACACAACCCAGCTTCACTTAAATTTGACTTACCTACACAA
Source organism: Smutsia gigantea (assembly GCA_032199065.1). Lineage (NCBI taxonomy): Eukaryota > Metazoa > Chordata > Mammalia > Pholidota > Manidae > Smutsia > Smutsia gigantea. Next base: position 53,632 of record JAVSCE010019065.1, read on the forward strand.
TTCGATGCCAAACAGATACGAATACTTTGCAGGAACGCAAACATAAGCAAATACTGACACCCCAGCCATGACCAGAAGTAGAACAGAACAGTCTCCAGAGGAGGACAATCACAAATAAAGGCATGTGGGTCACACTAAGAGGCAGATTTTGTTCTATTTTTGTCAGAGAAGCCAGTGCAATTTAATTCACAATCACTGAATGATGACCACAGTTCTCCAAATCTATTACATTTTTCCAGAATTTTGAGCAACAAGATCTGGTTGCAATTCCTGCTGAGCAGGGTCCAGACATTCCCACTCCTCCTCAGAGAACTCTATGCCCACAACCCTGAAGGTGAGCAGTCTGTGAAATAGTAGTAACTGGGTGTCTGTCCATCAGCAGAGGTCATAATCTTTCCCAAATTGAAAAGCCATTTATGAGAACTGGCTCTGACTGAGAGGTCAGTCTCCAGCTTTATCCTCTAAGACCATTCCCACCACAGTAAGATGCTCTTAGTGTACTGTCTGAACCTGTTAGGCAGAAAGAAATGAGTGGGATGAGAAAGAGACAGCCCCCTTCACACCCCAAAGGACTCTGGGAGTTAATCAGATGAAGCCACGGGTCCAAGAGTGACTCAGGAAATGTCCATTGTCTCCTAGGACAAGAAACATCAGAAGCATAGCAATAGCACAGCCCATGTTCTCATTTCACCAATCAGAACAAGCCAAGAGGGATAAGAGCTGTCAATCAAGGACTTCGTTGCCCTACCAAAATGACATAAAAGCAGCATCAGAATGAGTAGCCAGGCCTATCTAACCTTAAGAAGGCCCACTCTGTAGAGTGCATTAAAACTAACTGCTTTTTTGATTCCATTTTCTCGTCTCACTCCGACTTCCCTTTGACACCCAGCCGAGTTCCTTCCTTCCTAACGAATCTGAGGTCAGATGGCCTACAGCCCACTGAACCACTGCAAACACTGTGCCTCCTGGAGATCAGTTACACGTTACAGGCACCACACACAGTTTGGAGGGCTGTGTTTACAGCCTACAGATTTACTTGTTTGTATGTCTTAGATGGAAAGTTTAGGTGAGATAGAAATGTACTCACATTCCAATGTGAATTAGAATTTGGAGTACAAGGAATTGCAAATCTTCTTGAGACAGGGGACCTTGGGTTTTAGACAGAGTAGGGTGAAGGCCTTCGGAAAAAGTGAGGGAAGATAATTACAGTCAGAGCAGTGCAACAATATGCAAGGAAACCCCCTACCAACTCGCTGTTAAACATTATGATCTAGAGTCATTCTTCAATTAGATCAGTTAATATTTCCCTGATAAAGGAAAGTATCTCAGCATACCTGTTTTTTATTGTGTTAATCATGCCACTGTAGGACTCACTTTAGCATGCTAAAAGACCCAGGCCTATATGCTGTTTTTCCTCCTTCAGATCTAACCAAGTAATTTGCGACCTGGGCAATTAATAATGGCAATCTAAGCCATAAACAACACAGTAAAAGCAAGAAAGATTCCATCTTAGATTGCCTTTTAAAACCCAGGAAGTTAAGAAGCATAGTTCTTAACAAACTCTTTATTAAACAGACAATAACTCAGCCCATCTTGATGGTAGGGCAGGCAGTTTTGATTGATATGTTCCCAGACCAAGAAGCTAATATTCTGAGAAGGAATCTGCAGTACATTTCTTATGTTAATTTTGCAGAATTATCTGGAAGACTGATGAGAGACTTAATGTCTCATCAAGCATGAACACTGTAAGACACTTAACAGGTCCACACTCCTAGCCCTTATCACGTTCCCAAAAATCCTCAGCTGCCTAAAAAACCCCTAGACAGTGTACGACCACAGACTCTCTTGTCCCCTCCCGGCAAGCATCAGGAGCTCTGTCCTCTCACTTTATCTCTAAATAAAAGCCTCACGCTTGCTCTCCTACCTTGAGGGTTTGCAAAGTTCTTTCTTCGACTCCATGAACAAAAACCCCGCATCATTCTTAAAATGCAGCTGCTCATTCAGGAGCTCTGACCTGGGATCCGAGACTGCATTTTTACCAAGGCTAGCCCGGGGACCAGGGTCCATTTCTGAGTAACAGAGAGGTAGAACTCCAGGGATAGAATCCCGGGAAGACTTTTAAAGAGTTTTCTGGTAACAAGAGGTTCTAATACCAAGAATGGAAAAAATCGTTGGTGAATATATTTACTAGTTAGTGGGCATCATTCTAACAACTCTTCATAAATTGATGCAAGAAAACCCACAAATATTATCTATAAGCAGAAATATATTCTCTTCTTTTATGAAACTGTTTTGCCAAACATAAACGACGGCAATGAGGTTTTAACCAGATTATCTGGCTCACTGACCATAAGATTCACCCGCGTCCCTCCCAGGTTACACTCTGTACAGCCATCTAGGGTGACTGCGCTCCTCCAGGAGTAATGCCTCCAGCTAAACTCTTTTCACGCAGTTCTGGGGCGGGAGGTCAAAGGTTCTTCCTGAGTCTTTTGTGCCCTGATGGTTTTGCAACTGAAAATAATCTGCATGTCCCAATGGCACGTCTTGGAGTGGCCGAGCCTTGGTCCCTACACAGCTAAGCCTGAGTTGCATTTTTTAAAGAGGTTTCAGAGCAGGTGGGCACACATGGAAGACAGGACGTCAGAAGCGGAGAAGTAACCGCGTGCAAGCTCTAAACTCAGAGCAGCTCGGCGGGGGAAAACGCGGCCCCAGCCTCCGGCCGGACGCACCCTCACCTGGGCAGCCGCCATCTCCTCCTCGGCCTCCTCTCCCACTGGGCGCTGGGTGGACACGGCTCACGGCTCACGGCCCCGGGGAAAACGCCCGGAAAGCCGGCGGCAGGGCCTCCCCGGCTCCCAGCCGGCCGCGGGCAGGACTTTGAAACGGGGCGCAGGCCGCCTTCCGGGCCCGGGTCTCAGGACGGACGCGGGTGGGCGGGGCTCGGGGGCACCGGCTCCGCCCCTCAGGGAGCTGGGGCTGCGCACAGGCCCGGCACCCGGCGGGGACCCGCGACTATAGACGAGCTCCCCGGGCGCGCGGAGGGGGAGCCCCGGAAAGAGGCCCCAAGGTCGCGCCGCCACGAACGCCGTACACCCGCCTCTCGACGCCGCGCGGCCCGGAAGCAGGAACGGGACCCGCCCTCCCCGCGGGGGGAGGGGCACGGCGCACGCGCAGCAGGCCCGGCGTCTCCCCGCGCCCCCGCGGCCCCGGAAGCGGCCTGGGGCTCCTCCCCCTGAGGTTTAGGGGAGGGCGGGGCGCCGGGGAGGCTCGGGTCCGTCCGAGACGGGCTCTGTCCGGGGTCGGGCGTGTGTAGCGGTTACCCTAGGGGGGCTGACACTGCCCGCCCAGGCGTTAAAGCCCCAGGGCCACCAAGGTGTTGCGGTCTCAGCGGAGCTCCCTGACTCCTTCGCTTTTAGCCCTTCGCTTCCCTGTGTTGACACCCTTACTGATTCCTACCCTCTGGTTCCCTCTCCTGGGTGCCCCTCCTACCCGGACCCTCCCTGTCTTCTCTTCTCCCATAAGAGGGAGGAGAACAGGGGAAAGGAAAGCATGAGCTTATTAACACTGATACATCCTAAGATATGGGAGAGACCCGGGCAAACTGAGTACTTTCCTGAAACGGCCTGAGTCACCCCCTCCCCCATTCCCATCTACCTGAAGATCAAAGACGTTGGGAATGGGGTGGGATTGGGGAGGGTGTCAGGACAAGCACGTGAGTCAATAATGTATTTGTTATGCAGATTCAAGTCCAATCTGTCCCCACACTGAAAAGTTTCTGGAGGTATAGACCCACCCCTCCTGCTGGTACAGAAGGAGACACCCTTACAATTGGAGATTTCCCTTTTTAATAGAACCGTCTCCTAACAGAAGGGAAGCTCCTGCTTGTTTTTCAGAGCTTATCTAAGGTATATCTGTTTTTTCTTAAAAGTTATCTGGCAAAAAATAATCCTCATGCCAGAGGGACATATTTTGGATTAGAAACCAGTTTGCTCATTTGCAGTAAGGAAATGTTGAATTTCATGATTAAACGCTAAAAACATTATCTAAAATTTATGTACTTCTTACACTCCTATAGTAATACATGACACTTCTCATTCCTCAATAGAGTCTCACAAATTTGCTGTGGTCAGCTTTTCGCCATTCTAGAACATACTGTTTTAGATGTATGTATCTTGTTAGAGAAGCTAAAATAGCCAGCCAGAGAGAGGAGGAGGGGAACTTCCACCAGTGGTTACATTGGGATGGATGCCTACATTCGGCACATTCCGTCCAGGTTAGCTGCTCCCACAGGGTGTGGGGGGCAAGACTCTAGATAACAGACCCGCCAAAGCCAGCTGGTTCCAACATGGAGAAGTTGACTCAAATTTCATCCCAAAACACATACACTCATTACCATAGTAAAAATCACACCCCTCTGTCATTAACAGAGTAAAAATCAGGACTCTCCACACCAGGACAGTTGGAGTGAAAACCACATATAGTCAAAAAGTCCCCCACCCGACATGAGGATGCAGCAAGCCCCAACTCAGAGAAAAACCCACCTACTCCCTTTATAACCTAATCCTGCTTAATGAATATTCGCATCCCTTTACATGAAAAGGACTCCCTATTGTTTCCTCAGCATATCCCTCTCTGGGTCTGTCTGTGCCTAACTCAGGTGTGTACTGTCACTTTTTCTTCAAAATCTTATTCTGCAAATAAACTCTTAATGGTCAACTGCTTTTTGTGTCCATTCTTGAATTCTTTCTCCTGATGAGACTGAGGACCCATCTCCAGTAACGTTCTGACCAGTCTTTCTAGTAACTGGGATGTATATTTTGCAGAGGAAATCTTTTCCCTTCTTCCCAAGGGTCTTTGGCTGGTCTAATAATTAAATTGACATGAGAGGTTAACAGGTGAAAAAGAACGTTAATTTCGTACATACAGGGACCCCAAAGAAATGAGGCTCAGAGACCATGAGCAATTGAGGTTTTTGTGTCCTCCTCAGCTAAGAAGAGGGTAACAGTCTGAGCCTTCAAAGGGCAGGATGACAATTCCAAGGAAGATGGGAGGGACCACGGACTGGTAACTATTTGCCATGTGTGGGTAAAAGTTTAACGTTTCCAGATTATCTCGCCTGGCTTTGGTGTATTTGCATATCCTCCGGGGTGGAGAGAAGTTCATCTCCACGTCAGTGGGTAATTACCTGGGCAACCGAGGGCGTGTCTGGACCTGAGCGGTTCAGGGGAGGGGCTGGCTTGCTTCCTTCCAGAGCAGGGGCGCTGGACTGCAGTTTGTAAGCAATAAACGCGTTTTAAATTTTATTTCTCCCTTGACCGATTTCGGTTTTTAGAGGTATTTGCCCCGGGATTTCCTCTCCCTGGACTTACATCTGGTGGAAGTCGGCAGGGTTCCTCTAAATCCGGAATCATAATGGGTGCGACCCTGGGAGGGCTGCTCCCATGGATGGTCCGGGGGCCCCAGCAGATGCAGCGGCAGAGGGTGCCGCCTCACCTGTCATTATCCCCCCAGCTGTGGGGCTTCCAAGTTGGGAACCCCTAGTGGGGAATTGGTCTGGGTGAAGTACCTCCTAGAGGGGTGGGGCCTCCCCCAGAGCTGGGGAAGGGTGGGAACCCCGGAAGCTGCAGAATTAGCCCTCCGTGAGTTGGAAGACTGCTTGGAGACCTTAGGGGGCTGTGGGGTGGCTGGCATTGTGGGGTCTCTTTTCATCGAGATAGTGGAAAATGTTATACAGGAGAAAGGATTATCGAGAGGGTTAGCGAGGAGAGAGGGACTCAGGCGGGAGAGAGACACACTTCAGCATAGCACGGAGGAGCTGGGCGATACCCTACGGGATGCTGTTAGAGGAGAGAGACAGTTACTGAAAAGGCAGGTCACCCTCCGGGGGAAGGGGGGAGGCCGCGTTGCCGGAGGCTGGGGGGGAGGGGGAGTAGAGAGCGGTGCCTTCAGCCCTGGAGATGGTGGAGGAGGAGCCGTTGGTGGAGGAGCCCGAGGGAGAGGAGGAGGCGGCGGCGCCACTGGCGGATCTGCTACCCAGGCCACCGCCCGACTCACCGGCTTCTCCTGCTTTACAGGCCCGCCCAGCTGTAATTAAGAAAATAAAAATGAAACAAGGCGGGCTCCTCACGGGGAGGAGCAGCCCCCTCCCCAGGTTGTGGAGCTCTCCATGCTCCGCCCCTGTGCCCAGGATGAACTGGTGGACATGAGCGTCCGGTATAGGCAGAGGCCATCAGAATCTCTGCCTACATGGCTTTTACATCTCTGGGATATGGGGGTGGAGAACATTGTTGTGTCGGGTACAGAGATGAGTAGAATGGCTTCCCTGACGACTCACCCTTCCCTCCGGCAGTGGTTGCAAAATGCCTGTCACGCCTCAGGGAATCAGACACTCCTGGAATGGCTGACAGCTGCCATCAGGGTAGTTTGGCCTAATCAGGATGATTTATCATTTTTTCCCAGTAGTTGGAAAACGTATGCAGAGCTCCAACAGGTACTGAGGGAATTGGGTATGAAAAATATCATCTATGATATGGACCCCCAGGGCCCAGATGAGGAGGTGTTCACTGTAGGAATGAAAAAGCTGGGGCTGCATACAGCTCCCACATCTCTCTTTGAGTCCCTAGTGAATACTCTCGCCCCCCCCCCACCTAGGACCACCCATAAGTGAGGCTACTTGTACTTTAGCAGATCTGGGGGAGGATGAAACAATAAGGGCATGGAGGGGAGTATGGGACACGACTGAAAGGAGAAGTGCAAAAGGCCCCGTAAAGGTCTCGAGGACCCAGATGTGGGTTGATTATAATATTGTTAGAACCGTGGCACCAATTAGAGCCAGAGCAGCAGTTCCAGCCGCTGAGGTCCAGGACACGGAAACCAGAGTCAAAGCCTCATGCCCGGCCTGTGTCCCTACAAAACTTCCTGGGAGACGGTACTCAGGATTCACCCTCACCCTCACCCTCATAGGAGGATGATTGGGCATCGTGGTTCGACTGGGGGGGGGGGGAAGAGTCAAAGTCCCCACCTTGGGGGACATGGTGGGGACCAGAGGCCACATGTAGAATTAGCAATTCATTGGTCCCCTGTGAATGTGCCACGTGTCCTAGTGCTGGTGGACACAGGAGCTGGGTGTTCTGATTGATGGCAACCCTGAGTGTTTTCCCCGGACCCCTGCTGTGACAGAGGGCTATGGGGGTAAGGCAATTAGAGTGAAGAAAGCCCAAATCTCATTGGGGACAGGGTGTTTACCCCCAAAGGAGTATACGGTGTACATTTCTCCAATCCCTGAATATGTTTTGGGGGTAGATATCCTGCAGGGCCTGTGCTTACAGACCACTGCAGGTCAGTTCAGACTGAGGGTAAGTGTGGTAAAGGCAGTTCTGAGGGGACATGCTAAGCACCCATCTGTAGCTCTGCCTGTACTTCAGTGGGTGACAAATACTAAGCAGTATAAATTGCCTGGGGGCACAAGGAAATTGGAGAAACTCTACAGGAGTTGGAGAAGGTGGGCATCATAAAGCCCACTCATAGTCCTTTTAATTCCCCAGTGTGGCCAGTGAGAAAGCCAGATGGCTCCTGGCATATGACTGTAGACTACAGGGAATTAAATAAAGTCGCACCCCCTTTGCATGCTGCTGTCCCCTCTACAGCAGACATTCTGGACACCCTCGGCCATGAACTGGGAACATATTATGTAGTAGACCTTGCTAATGCTTTCTTCTCTACTGACATAGCACAGGAAAGCCAGGAACAGTTTGCCTTCACGTGGGAAGGCTGGCAGTGGACATTCACTGTCCTTCCACAGGGATACCTCCACAGTCCCACCATCTATCATGAACTCGTAGCCCAGGACATGGCCACATGGAAGAAACCACAAACAGTGCTACTGTATTACCACACTGATGATATTATGCTCACATCTGATTCTCTTTCAGATCTAGAAGGTACAGCCCCTAGACTGCTGCAACATCTGCAGGAGAAAGGATGGGCTGTGAACAGCACCAAGGTTCAGGGACCTGGTTTGTCTGTGAAATTCTTGTGGGTCGTCTGGTTGGGTAAAACTAAAGTTGTCCCTGAAGCAGTCATAGACAAGGTCCAGGCTTTCCCCACCCCTACCACTGTGGCAGTATTACAAGTTTGGGGGTCTTTTGGGCTACTGGAGAGTGTTTATCCTGCACTTGGCACAAATTCTGAAGCCCTTATACCAGTTGGTACGAAAGGGCATCAGGTGGGACTGGGATGAGACACGTGCAGCTGCTTTTACTGCTGCCAAGTGGGCAGTCAAGGCCATACAGGCCTTGAATATATGTAATGGACTCATCAAGGCCCTGTGAGCTAGATGTTCATGTAACTGAAGATGTTTATGGATGGGGTCTGGTAGTGGCTTGAACAGACATGCCAACCTGTTGGATTCTGGTCACAACTATGAAAAGGGGCAGAGGTCCAGTACACCTTGAGAAGCAACTGGCTGCTGTGTACCATGCCTTGCTGGCTAGGGAGCCCATCACCAGAACAGTTCCAACCAAGGTCATAACCACCTATCCCATCATGGGGTGGGTGCGAGACTGGACCCAATGGCCACTGAGTGGCGTAGCACAGACACATACACTGGCCAGAGGGTGCATATTTACATGGGTGCAGCACCCTACTACCCCTTAAGTGGAGAACTGCACCGCTTATTGGGGCCAGTGACTTATACCAGCAGAAAGCAGGACGAACTTGCTTTTGAGCCACTGGTAGCTGAGACTCCTTATCAGGAGGGAAAAGCCCCTACACCTGAAGATGCTTGGTACACAGACGGCTCCAGTAATGGGCAGCCCCCAAAGTGGTGGGCTGTGGCTTTCCATCCTAAGACTGGGACAATATGGATGGAAGATGTGAAGGGAAGAGTAGTCAGTGGGCTGAGTTGTGGATAGCATGGCATGTGATCACCCAGGAGCCTTCCCCCATAGTTGTCTGCACAGAGAGCTGGGCCGTCTATCGGGCCTGACCCTGAGGCTACCGACATGGGATCATGCCAACTGGACGGCTGGTCACTGGCCCCTTTGGGGCCAAGAGTTGTGGCAAGACCTATGGGCCTCTGGTCAGACTGAGACTGTTGCTGTGTATCATGTGACTGGCCATTTGCCTTTGGCATTCCCAGGGAATGATGAAGCAGACACACTGGCCCAGGTGCACTGGCTAGTAGGAAAGCCTGCTTCTGATATGGCCCAATGGCTACACCAGCGTTTGTTGCATGCGGGGAAAAGACAATGTGGGCTGCAGCCTGTTGGTGGGGCTTGCCATCAACCTTTGAAGTCAGCAGAGCCCAGAAGGAATGCCTTGTGTGCTCTAAGAGGGACTTACACTGAGTCCCACAGCAACATGGGACAATAGTAAGGGGGCCAGTACCCCTTGTCAGGTGGCAGATAGACTACATTGGGTCTCTGCCCATATCAGAAGGATATTGGTATGCCATGACTTGTGTGGACACGGCTATTGGACTACTCGTTGCTTTTCCTGCACGTTGTGCAGATCAGCAAACCACCAAGAGGGGCCTAGAGTGTCTCTTTGTAGCCTATGGCCGGCCACAGGTGATTGAGAGCGATCAAGGCACCCACTTTACTAGACATGTTACAAGGATGGGTGCAGCAATTAGGAATAAAGTGGAAATTTCATGTACCATATAACCCTACTGGGGCAGGCATGATAGAGAAGTAAAAGAGTTTATTGAAATCTGGCCTGAAATCGGACACCAATAGTTTATGGGGCAGGTCAGTTCGCCTATGGACACTGCTGTGGTGTTTCAATGAGAAACCCCGTAAAGGAGCTTTGAGCCCTGTGGATGTGCTCACACACCTTGCTGCCTCTACTATACAACAGTATGTGCAAACGAAATGAGAGTTATTGCAGCCAGGATATGGCCAGCAAAGCAACATCCTGCTGCCAGCTCCTATTGCATTAAACCTTGGAGACACTGTTGAATGGTCCTATCCCTGGACATTTTGACACATGGACCAGCAATGGCTGGCCCTTCTGACACCTTGGGGAAAAGGACTGGGAGCCAGCCTCATGTGTATTCCTGGAGTAAGAGCAGAATGGCCCCCAAAGATCATGGTAGCGTACCCAAAATGTCCAGGAGGTAAGAGCATCCTATGGGGAAGTCTTGTTTTATCTTTATGGCCAGGGCACATACCTTCAGTAGCCCTATACACTGACCCACCTGTAACTCCCACAGGGGGGATGGGTGGAAGTCTGGTGTACTAGAGCAGGACAAGTTCCCACTCCTGCCACTGTTCTATCACAGGGCCACTCTCTTGCATGCATCCTACCTGATGGACAAGATTTGCCTATGCTGGCATCACTAAAATATGTATCTTATCGCCCTTAAGTTTATTTTCTTCTACAGTCCCTGTGGCCTAGATGCATCCCCTGGCTGCAGCTGCTGCGTGATGATTGAATTCTCTACCTCTCCAGCTACTGTCTGCCTAGGGAATGGGTGAGCTACACACTTAACCTGTAAGAACTTTGAACCTAGGTGAGTTCTCTGGCTTGAGGATTATCATCATTTTATTTCTGTTGCTATTGTATGTCATTAGTCTGGTCACAGTGCTTCAGTTTTCTTGCCCAGGTGCCACTGGGGAAGAGGGAGAACAAATAGATTGTAGGGTGAGATTTCTGGAGTGGCCTGTGGGTAAAACTGTAATATTTCCAGAATATTTCATCTGGCTTAACTGCATCTGCATATCAACAGGTGTTCCTCAGGGGTGGAGAGTTCATCTCCATATCAATGGGTAATTACATGGGCAACCCAGGGCTTATCTGAACCTGAGAGGTGAGGGGGAGGGCTTGCTTTTGCTGGAGCAGGAAAGAGAAATGGCCTGAACCTCAGTTTGTAAGCAATAAATGGGTTTTAAAATTCATTTCTCCCTTTGACTGATTTTGGTTTTAGAGGATTTTGCCCTGGAATTTCCTCTCCCTGAGTTAGTGAGGTATTATCTGTTTTGTGTTTTTCAGATAATTAATCTTCCCTGCCCGTTAGCAATTCTGACAACTCCGAAGCCAGAGTGTTGTAAAAAAATCCCTGAGAGTGCAAGCAGAGGCCGGTGCATGATGTGAAAACACCAGAGATCCCCATGGGAATGTCTCCTGATATGTCACAAATTCCCACTTAAAATGTGGGAATAATCTATGCTCTGTGGGAAAAGCCCATAGACAATTTTTGACACCAGGAATGATGTTATTTTTGGTTTACTATGTACAATGGACTGTTAAGATTTCAGAAGGGAGGAAGAATTGGATAAAATGACCCACCACTTATGAGAAAGGTCAGTCCAGGGATGATCTGATGTCAACCTGGTGAATGTGAGAGGTGAGAGCAAATAAAAAGAAAGCCAAAGGAATTCTCATGTTAGCTCAAATTTAGCTGTAACTTAGATTTAATTGCTGAAATACATTAAATGGATTTTATATGGGATCCACAGTCCAATTTGAAGAAGATTAAATGGAAGTAAGGAAACAAAGAAGAACATATCTGTGCATTAGAATAAGAAGAGAGTTATGCTGTGGAATAAAAGACAGGAATCATGAAGGAGGAATGACACATTATAGTACATCAAAATTAAAAACTGATCATCAAAGTAGAGACAGAGTAACATAGTAAATTTCTATTATGCATATTTATGGAGCTTCAGAAATCAATTAGAAAAAATGTTAAAATGGAATAAATGGGGAAAATACACCAGAACACCTTTCAAGAGGTAGGACACCCATGTTGGTTAATTAGACATGTCAAAAAGGGCCCAACATCCACAGGTGAATGCAAACAAGGCAACGCCTGCAACCATCACACAACCACCAGAGGCTAAATGCAAATGTCAGGAATTCTCGGGGGTCAGCAACCAGGGACATGAACTCAAATCTCACACAACTGACTGTGACTATGAAAACTGACACTAGTGTTTTTGAAATGTTTGCTCCAAAATTCCCTTTCCTTCGGAAGACAGGTGCATGGCCATGCATGTGCACACATGCACGTTTCTTCAGAGGTTTCCTACTCCTGTATTTTATCTTTACCTTCATATACTTATTATTGTATTCAATATAAACCAAAACCAAAACAATGTGTATGTTGTCTGCAGCCCCAGAAAAGGCCCAGGTGCAAAAAAACCCCATATTAGTTATTACATAAATAGATATCATGATTCATAAAAGGGTGGCTTCCATTTATCTTCCTATATATCTTGAATGTGACCATTGTAATGTCCAGTAAGTTACATAAAGGATAAAAGATAGCATAACAAAAACCACTTATAATATACTCAAATTTATTTCTACTCAAAGGACACCGGGACCGGGTTTATTAAAGATGATATTCCACTCTATTACCCCATAGTACATAGTTACTGTTACCCACGACTTCAGGAAAGATAGGTTCCTATTGGTGGCAGTACCACTTTATTCATCACTCCCCTATGATAAGGCATTAAAAAACGTTCACTATTAGTAAATGAGTATATGAAGTTGTCCCATGGTTGAACAAAGCATTTCAAAACACAATATACATTCCCTAGTCAGCATGCAGGTTACAAGGAGTCCAGAGGCTTTCCTATTCTCCTGTAATGATTTATTTGAGAATTTTGCTTTCTGTAGTTTTCATGAATGCGGCTCATTATCACATGAATGTGGACTCCCCATTCATGCCCTTTCAAAGAGTTGTACACACCTTTCTCAGAAGTCTGTGAAGATTTATCATACCACATCAACTAATAGTCATGAATTTTAAATAATGGTACAAAAACAGATGCATCAGCATTTTAAATGAATAGCCAGTTGACTGTCCTTAATGAGAAACAGCTATAACCATTCATTTCTGAAATTAGGTATTTCTTACTTTAATGCAGAAGAATGATTCCCTGATGGTATAATTCACACGTACTTAAAACCTCATGAAAACTCACCATTTGAAAAGCACCTCTATTAGGCTTTTCTTACCATAGTTTACACCGAAGTGTCATTAGTACTGCTGGGAACAGAAATGACGGGAGACGCACACCTCATAGAGGAGGGGCTCTCGATCTCCTCAGCAACAATCAAAACATTCGATCACAAAACCCAGAAAAGGATGTACAGTGCCAACCGATCTGAGAGGTCAACGACATCCATAACACCAGATTTTCAAAAAGTCTCAGATAATGCCAAACAAAAAACATGTTAATATTACACTATCCAAAATCCATTCTCCCGCTGACACAAATTATGAATTAATTACTTGACAACTTTATAATAAATACTTTGAGTCACCTCTGAAAAAACTTGGTGTATTAGTGCTTTCTTATGTAAACCATTTGAGGTTAATTCAGATTTTCAGTTAAATATTCTGCATCTGTAGTTTCCATGATGACGACTCTCTCATGTTTTTATGGTGTATGTCTTTGACAACAGTCTTTCCACATTAACCATAAAGGTGTTTTCTCACCACTGAATTTTCTCAGGTACAATAATATTTGAGGGATGGGTGGCAGCTTTGCCACTATACTTCAATTTGTACTTTTCTCCCATTGAGAAAATTCCAGGCTCTCTACATTTTATGCTTTACACAAAACTACATCAGTAGGAAGATCAAGTTTCTCTCTAATGTGAGTTTTCTGGTGTGCAGTAAGGCTTGAGCACAGGCTAAAGGCTTTGCCATATTCCTTGCATTTGCAAGGTTTCTCTCTAGTATGAATTCTCTGGTGGAGAATAAGTTTTGAGGGACATACAAAAGATTTTCTGCATTCTTTACATTTATAAAGATTTTATAAAACCAAAAACCAATATGGATTTTCTTATGCACATTTAGATATGATGAGTAACTAAAGGCTTTGCCACATTCTTCACATTGCTGAGGTTCCTATACAGTATGGATTTTCTTATGTTTATTTAGAGATGATGAATGTACAAAGGCTTTGCCACATTCTTTACACTTATAAGGTTTCTCTCCTGTATGAATTCTCTGGTGGACAGTAAGATGTGAGGAACGAGCAAAGGATTTGCTGCATTCTTTACATCTGTAAAGATACTGTCTAGAATGAATTCTCTGATGCTGAGCAAGGAGTGAGGCCTGGGTAAAGGCTTTGTCACATTCCTCACACTTGTAAGGTCTCTCGCCCGTATGAATTCTCTGGTGCATAGTAAGACCTGAGGAACAAGTAAAGGATTTGCTGCATTCTGTACATTTGTATAGTTTCTGTACAAAATGAATTCGCCGATGTTGAGTTAGGTGTGAGCCCCGCTTAAAGGCTTTGCCACATTCTTCACACGTGTGAGGTTTCTCTCCCGTATGAATTCTCCTATGCTCAATAAGATTTGAGGAGTAAGTAAAGAATTTGCTGCATTCTTCACATTTGTAAGGTTTTTGTCCAGAATGAATTCTCTGATGTTCAGTAAGTTTGGAGCTCCACTTAAAAGCTTTGCCACATTCCTCACACTTGTAAGGCTTCTCTCCTGTATGAATTCTCAGGTGCTCAGTTAGATGTGATGAACGAGTAAAAGATTTGCTGCATTCTTTACATTTGTAAGGTTTCTGTCCAGAATGAATTCTCTCATGTTCTGTAAGGCATGAGCCCCACTTAAAGTCTTTGCCACATTCTTTACATTTGTAGGGTTTCTCTCCTGTATGAGTTCTCTGGTGCACAATAAGACTTGTGCGAAAACTAAAGGATTTGGTACATTCTTTACACTTGTAAGGTTTTTCTCCCGTATGAATTCTCTGGTGGATAGTGAGACCTGAGGAACAAGTAAAGGATTTGTTGCATTCTGTACATTTGTAAGGTTTCTCTCCAGAATGAATTCTCTGATGTTCAGTAAGAAGTGAGCCCCACTTAAAAGCTTTGCCACATTCCTTACATTTGTAGGACTTCACTCCATTATTCATTTTCTTGTGTTGATTTATACTTAATGAATTACTAAAGGCTTTTCCACCCTGTTTATACTTACAAGCTTTCCCTCCTGTATGAATTCCTTTGTGCACAGTAAGATCTGAGGCAAGGGTAAAGGAGCTGATGCACTCTGTACATTCGTATAGTTTCTGTCCAGGAGGGATCCTCTCATGATAATCTAGGTGAGAAGACTGACTGAAGGCTTTCCCATATTCTTTACATTTGCAAGCTTTCTCACCAGTGTGAATTCTCCGTTGTTTAATCACTTTTGAGAAATGTTTAAAAGTTTCCCCACTTTCCTTATATTTGCAAGACATGGCTCCAATGTGGACACCGTCGTGCCTAATAATGTTTGACGATTCCTCGAAGACTTGTCCACAGTCACTACGTGGGCAATGGTTTTCTGGAATCTGAGTCCTCTGATGCTCTCTATGGAGTGGTCCTCTGTTATACTTTATTCCATGTTCTGCAGATTGATACGCTCTCTCTTGAATGTAAATACCTTGGCGATTACTTAATAGAGAGCCCATCCTAAAGGCCTGCCTAGTATTATTATACATGTAAGGATCTTCCTCATTATCTATATACTGATATTCATTAAAAAATGATGGGTAGATGGAATCTCTCTCAGAGTTATCAAAACTGTAGGTTTCAGCACAAGTAGGTATTATTTGTTCATGACAGAATAATGAATCCTTTATCAAGGAAACTGCTATTTCAACATATTTACACATTTTTTCCTCATTGTAACTTTGGTCATCCCAATTGTATGACTTGATATCTTGTGAATTGCTATATTTAAAATGATTCAACAGATTATTTGCACCATGCCTTTCCTCAACTTTCAGATTTTCCAGGTTTTCTTTTGGAGAAAAGTTATGTTTCAAAACTGGATGATGACATTTACTCACAGAAACACATTCTTCTGCAACAGTAACTGACTTAAACTGGGTTTTGTCCCGAGTCACTTCAGGATGCTGGTCCCCACGGACAGGGAGGGGTGTGTCACGGGGGCTCCTCCCGCGACCCTGCATTCCTGCGTGACAGCTGTCCTGCCCTTCATGCTCAGCCTCACTGTCCCAGGGTGTCCTGAGGTGTGAGTCCCCAGGGTCACAGCTCTCACATCTTCCCAGGAGCACTTTTTGGAATGAGTCTTTTATGGCATGTTGTGGTAACAAGCCTTTTTCGTAATGAGAAGAAACTGCTGAAATATATAAAGAGAACAAATTACCCCACAACAATCAGGTAAATATACTTACTTTAAAATATGTGTAAAACAATAACGTACATGTATTGTGAGCATTTAGAAATCTACACAATTGTCAAATCATGATGTTGCACACCTGAAAGCAATAACATTGTAGAGCAACTGTAATTGATTTAAAAGTCACTCTGCAGATGGTAAATATATACACAGATGTAAAACCCTGTAATACTGTTATATTTGAGCAAAAAATACTGCAGGCATGTGTTTAAAAGACCAATTATACAAATAATCATAAATCACTTAATGGATTTACAATAAAAAGATACAATGTGCTATCAATAGTATTGAGATGAGCAGCATATATTAAAAAATAGTTTCACGACATGAAGTTGTTCCCATCTTTAAAGAGACTGTTATAAATTTAACATGTTTTATGTAATGTCAAAGAAAATACACATGGAAAACACTCAAACAGAAATGGGAAAGAAAAGAAAGTATGAAAATAGAAGAATCACTAAACACAAAGGAAGACACAGATGACACATGGAAAAGATGACTAGAAGACCTATAGAAAATGTTTTACAGAAATGCAATGGACAATCCTTTCCTTCCCCTTCATTAATCAAATGTAAGGGGACTAAATTCCCAAGGAAAAGATGAAGAGAGGCAGAGTCGATTAAAAAGACTAGGTCCAACTGCAGGCTATCAACAGAAGACTCACTCTAGATAAACAGCCGCACAGAAGCAGACACTGAAAAAGACGGAAAATGATACTCAACACAATGGGTAACCATGACATAGGAGGAGGGGCCATTTCAGTTAAAATGGACTTTGTTAAAGACTATCACAAAAGAAAGCAAGTTCTCAGATTCAGAAAGACAGATGCACCCCTATGTTTATTGCAGCACTATTTAAAATAGCCAAGATATGGAAATAACCTAAATGTCCATCAGTAGATAAATGGATAAAGAAGATATGGTACATATACACAGTGGAATACTATTCAATCATAAGAAGAAAACAAATCCTACCATTTGCAATAACATGAATGGAGCTAGAGGTTATTATGCTCAGTGAAATAAGCCAGGCGGAGAAAGACAAGTGCCAAATGATTTCCCTCATTTGTGGAGTATAACAATGAAGCAAAACTGAAGGAAGAAAATAGCAGCAGACTCAGAGACTCCAAGAAGGGACTACTGGTTACCAAAGGGGAGGGGTGGGTCAGGGTGGGTGGGGAGGGAGGGAGAAGGGGATTGAGAGGTACCATGATTGGTGCACATGGTGTGTGTGGGGTCACGGAGAGGAACTTGTAGCTTGGAGAAGACAAGTGGAGACTCTGTGGCATCTTACTACACTGCTGGACAGTGACTGCAATGCGGTATGGGGGAGACTCGATAAGAATGGTGAATATAGTAACAACACTGTTTTTGTTGTGATATCTTCATAAGATTGTATAACAATGATTCCTTAATTTAAAAAAAAGAAATAAAGAATATCACAGGACACAGTGACAGCCATAATGTTATGATCAGTGAGACACTCACAGGAAAGTATCCAAATTATGTATACTTCTGCAACCTATATCAGAGCTCCTACATAAAGCAAACAATTAGTAACAGAATTAGGCGAAGAAGAACAAAATAATAATGGAAATTCAATATCCCACTTTAAGTAATGGATAGAACATCAGGAGGGAAGATCAATAAGGAGAAAGAGGACTTGAAAAACACAAGAGGGAAATTGGACATAATGAACATGCAGAACCCTCCCCAAATGGCAGAAAAAAATAATCTCAATGTCGGATGACACATGATGGAGGGTAGATAAGACATTAGCCCACAAAACAAGTCTAAGTAAATTTAGGAGAAAATGTACATCTTACAAAGTATCATTTCTTTCTGCGGTATTGTTAGTGAAATATAGCTGATATGCAATATTATTATATTGGCTTCAGATGTACAACAGAGTGATCTACAATTATAAACACCACTAGATGCTCACCACAATAGTACGCTTTCCTTCACTCACCACACCAAGATACTACATTATCCACTGGCTCTATTATCTATGCTTTACTTGCAGCCTGTAACTAGCTGACACTTATATGGTTGGTTAGTATACAGAGGAGGAAAAGATAGATTATGGGAAAGAAACAGTATCTTAGAACCTGGACAGTTATACACAAAAGAATGAACCTACATTGTTGTTTTATGCCATACCAAAAATAAGCTCAAACTGGATCAAAAGACTAAAATATATGACCTGAAAGCATAAAACTCCTAGAACAGAACACAGTAGTTAACTTTTCAACATAAACAGAACTATTTTTTTTCTAGATATGTTACTTCCAGGCAAGGGAAAACAAAAAGAAAAATAAAAAAGGGACGACTAAAAGGTTCAGAACAGCCCAAGGAAAAAAAAAAGTCAACAAATTCAAAGAAAACATACTGGGTAGGATTATGTATTTGCAAATGATTTACCTTCTACGGGGCTAATATCCAAACCATAGAATGAACTCATACAAGTCAAGACCAAAAAAAGGAATAATCCAACTAGAGAATGGTCACAGCACCTGAATAGACTGTTTTCAAAGAAAAGACAGATGATCAACAGACACATGAAAAGATGCCCAACTTCACTAATCATCAGGGCTATTACCTCACTCCAGTCAGAATGGCTAACATCAAAAATACAAGACATAATAAGGGGTGGTGAGGATGTGAAGGGAAAGGAAAAGGGAACCCTCCTACAGTTCTTGTGGAATTGTAAACTGGTGTAGCAGTACGGAGAGTTCTCAAAACAAAGAAAACACTAAATGAATTACCAATTTCACTACTGGGAATCTACAGAAGACAAAAAAATCACCAACATGGAAAGATATATGAATCTGCTAGTTTACGGCAGCATCGTTAACAATAACGAAGTATAGAAGCAACCTACGTTTACAATGGAGTATTACTTACCTATGAAAAACAATGAAAGCTTGCCATTTGCAACAACATGATGGATAAGGAAGGCATTATGCTTATGCTAACTGCAGTAAGCCAGGCAGAGAAAGACAATTACCTTAGGATTTGTTTTATGTAAAATATAAGACAGGTAGACCCCAAAAGAGAGACAATGGACTGTTGGTATCCTATGCAGGATGTGGGGGGTGGGGGGAAGGAACACTTGTATGGGTGAAATAGAGGAAGGGAATAAAGAGGTAGAACTAACTTCAAATTAAAAAATGCAGTATCATTTTTTACTATGATGGATTGAAACTAGACACAATAACAAAGAAAAGCGAAAAGGGGAAGTCCAAAAATTGCAGGAAGTGAACTGCATACACTTATATCACTAATTTTCAGAGATGATATAGGCTAAGAAAATTAGAACACATCTTGAGAAAAGTGAAAGCAAATGCACAACATACGGAAACATATGGGATGGAGAGAAACCGATACTCAACAGGGAAATTCAGAGCAATGAATGCTTACATTAAGCAACAAGGAGCATCTGAAATGAACCATCTTAATGTATACATCAGGGATCTACAAAATAAAACTAAGGCCAAATTTACCACAAGAAAAATAAAATTAGGGTAGAAATAAATGAAATGGAAAATATAAAATAACTAGGAAGGAAAAAAAATTAATGAATCTAGTAGTGGTTTTTAGAAAAGATCAATACTGAGAATCCTTATATAAATTAACAAAAATAAAATAGAGAAGACTCAACCAAAATCAGAATTTGAGATAATACAACTGGTGCAAAATAAAAGTGGACAATGGTGACTTTTTAAAGGAAAAGTTATGCCAAATAATTGGGTATATTTGTTGGCATATAGTTAGTATAAATGGGTTAAATTACAGAAACAGCACTCAGAAAGTTCCCAAAGGAGCCCTTTCGCAGTACAGGTGGCTTCTCCTGATAATCCCATCAAACACTGACAGATGACACCAGTTTTCTCCAAAATCTTCCGTAACTTAAAAGGAGGGAACATATCCAAACCCTTTCCTAGAAGGCCAACGTGACACTGACACCAGAGTCGGAGAAAGACATGACCAGTACAGAAAGTGACACACTACTTCTGATGACTGCGGATGCAAAATCCCTCAAGAAATACAAGCAGACAATTAGATAGTACAGTGCAGGCACATGCAACATGACAATGCGGGGGTCATTCCTGGCATGCAGAATGTTTCAACATGTAAGAAAAAATAACCAGCTACACTTCACAACACTAACATAAAACAGGAAGAAAAATACCTGATTATATCAGCTGATGCATGGATGGCATTTAAGAAGTTCAATATTCTTTTAAGATAAAAAACTCAACAAGGAAGGAAGAGAAGTAAACTACCCAACATCATAAAGGTTATATATGTGTAAAGCCCAAGGCAAACATTATACTCAACTGTGAAAATAAACATTTCCCTTTTCACTCAGGAACAGACAAGGATTCACTATTTCATCACATCTACTCAACATCATTGCAAGAGGCCCAAGGCAGAACAATTAGGTAATAAAAACAAACAAAATTTGCCCAATTATGTAGAATGAATAATACAATTACGTATCACTGTTGGCAGAAGACATGACATTATATAAAAAAATTCTAATATTTACACAAATACACAATCACTATTAGGTCTACTTAGCACATTCAGCAAAGGAAATGGAAGAAAAATCCATACGCAAAACATCACTTCTCCAAAACCAGAATTAAGACAATTGTACTTACAATAGACTCCAAATAGTAAGTCATTTAATAAACTCAAACAACTTTGTGAAACCCAGTTTTAATGAAAATTAGTAATATTTTTTAAACAAACTAAAGATGACATGAATGAAATACAACGCATATTCACAGATTGGAAGAATTAATAGTTAAGACACCCATATTAGCAAAACTGGTGATCAGATTCAATGCAATTCTTATCAACTTAGTGACATTTTCCACCAGAAATACAGAGAAAAAATCCTAAATGAATGAAAATCTGGGGACCAGGAATAGTTGACACAAACTTCAAAGGACATTATTATAAGGCTTCTACTTCATTTCAAATATATAACAAGGTGACAGAAACCCAAAGAGACCAAGACTTGCTTAAACAGCGGCACAGACTAACTGAAAACAGGCCAGAATTAACTGCCCACGTCCAGATCAAACGAGCTTTGACAAGAGGGCCGAGCATACATAGTGGAAAGGAGTCTTTTATAAACTCAGGTGATTCGATACATGTCCACATGCAAAAGAACTAAATAAGTAGGACACATTTCTTATACCATCTCCTCATACAAAGATCAACTCAATCTGGTTTAAAAATTAAATACCTGAGACTTGTAACAGTAAAACTACTAGTAGAAATCATGGTGTACGGATTTATGACATTGCATTTTGCATTGATTTCTTGGATATAAAAAAAAATGAAAGAGAATAAAGCCAAAGTACGTGAATGGGCCCACATCTCCCTGAGAGATGTCTGCACATCAGAGAAAACAATCGCCAGGGTGAAAAGGCCACCCACGGAAAGACAGGACATACGGCATTTCTATCAAGTGTGTATAGTGATCAACCTCAAAATGTAAGACTCAAAAACCAAAAAAACTACCCCAAATTAAATGAAGGGCATAGGACTGAAGAGAAATAGCATCAAGAAAAATGTATAAACAAGTAACCAGCATACAAAAATATGCTGAAATCATCAGTCATTAGATAAATGCAAATGAAAACCAAAATGAGTTAGCTGGTATCTATTAGGTTGGCTTCTAGCAAACAAAATGACCAATGCTTGTGAGGAGATACAGGAACTGAAATCCACGTTTGTATGGGATTGATGGTGATACAAAATGGCTCAGTCACTATGAAAATAAGTGTGGAGGCCCAAGAAAAATTAAAAACATAACTGTGGAGGGATAAGAGGGAAAAAGGGGCATTACGATTAGCAGATGTAATGTTGGGGGGGCACGGGGAGGGCAGTACAACTCAGAGAAGACAAGTGGTGATTCTATAGCATCTCACTACACTGATGGACAGTGACTGTAATGGGGTTGGTGGGGGGGACCTGATGAAGGGGTAGTTTGATAACCGTAATATTGCACATGTAATTGTAGATTAATGATAATAAAATAAATTATATTAAAAAAAACCAGAACTGTGCTCTGACCAGGAATCCCACCTCCTGATATGCATCCCAATAATTCACAGCCGGACGTCACAGTGCCCTCATGACCCCCCGCCCTCGGCAGAGTTCTCACAACAGCCCAGGGGAGGACGGTGTCCACGCGTCCATCACCAGGATGAATGGATGAGGAAAATGGGGCACACACTCCATGGATCATTCCTCAGTCTACAGGGAGAAGAAAATATTCTCATGTACTTCACCTTGGAGCCAGTCTGAGAACATCACAGAAACTGAAATAACCAGTCACAAAGAGGCTGATATGGCACAATTCCACATGTGAGGCATTTAAATAGCCAATCCCAGAGAAAGGGAATGATGTTTTCTAGGGATGCGAGGCAAGGGGACTGGACAGTTATTCTAATGGGTCCTCAGTGTGACTGCTGTAAGATGAAAAATTTCAAGGAAACAGTGCATGACAAGGTGAATATGGTCAGCCCGACTGCACTACACTCTTGAAATGGTTAACATGGCAAATTTTCCAATGTATTCTTTGCCACAATTAAGCAGTTTTTATAAAGCCTGAAAGAAAGGCATACAACTTTTCAAATACCTTCAAATCAAAAAAATTACTTTCAGTCATACAAAGTGTTCCTCTTACACAGAATATAGGCTGATAAACAAACAGAGGTGAATTAAGACTACTTCCAATGTATTCACCCAGTCTGAAACAACCATCAGCTATGATAAGTGTATTACAAGGTATTAACAAAAGAGGGTAGTCACACAGGCACTCAATTACATACCTCAGTTTATTGGCAACAGACTTGTCTGATTCTATTTGAATGAATTCAGCACCACCCTTAAAGTGTACTGAGTTGAACACTGTTATCTGGAGGAATGAGAAATTCAAGATGGTCATACAGGTAATTCCAAATTTGGGTGATGTGTATCAACTCAGAGTTGAGGCACACAGAGCCCCTTTAAGTTACATAGAAAAAGGCTACACTGAGAATCATTATAATTAAATCGTCAAAAGTCAAAAAGAAACAGAAGATTTTGAAAGAATGAAGAGAAAAGTTGACTCGCCACATACAACTGATCCCAAATACACAGCAGTTTTCTGAACAGAAAGTTTGCAGGCCAGGGGAGAGAATAGGAAGACATTCGAAATATCAAAAGAACAAACCTGTCAACTAAGAATACCATTCCCAGCAAAGTTGTCCTTCAGAGATAAAGTTGAAATGAAGATTGTCCCAAACCAACAAAAACAGAGTGAGTTCATCACTAGATCTGCCTTACAACTGCTAAATAGTATTCTTCAAGTGGAAATAAAGATACTAATAAAGTGTAAAAATATAAATGTGTAAAAACTCACTTCTAGTGGTAAAAACATATTCAAAGTATGCATGTCTAATATTGTAATGGTGGTTGTGTTCTTTATACCTTCAGATCAAAACATACAAATTAAAAGTAGCCTTAACCTTAACAATTTGTTACTAGATACACAATATAAAAAAATGTGCATTTCGACATCAAAAAGGCAAGATGTGAGTGGGGACAAGCAAAACTGTAGTTTCTATATGCTCCCTAATTTAAGTCATTATCACCTTCACACAGGGTGCTATGCATTTAAGATGTTTTACCTAAGCCTCATGGTAACCACAAAGGAAGATGCTATAGAAATTACACAAAAGATTGTAAGAAGGCACAAGTACTGAAGTGAATAGACATCAGACCAGAAAAAAGGCAGCAGTGTAAGAAATGACAACAGGTCCAAAAGCAACTATAAAATGGCAATATTAAGGGCTTACCTATAACAATTACTTAAAATACAAAGGCATAGAAAGGCTCAGTGGGTCAAAAGAGAAGATCAGGAATATGCCACCTCCAAGAGATTCACTCTTGTCTTAAAGACACTCATGGACTGAGAGAAGGGACGGAAGAAAACATTTCAAGAGAATGGTATGGAAAAAAAAGACAAGGACAACTTAACTTTTATCAGATAAAATAGACTGTTAACTAAAAATGGTAAAAAGAGACAGGTAAGATCATTGCATAATGATAAAAGGTCAATACATCAATACGATCTAACAATTACATATATGCACCCAACATCAGAGCAACTGAATACATAAAGCAAAGCTTAACAGATGAAACATTTATAATCTTTAAGATACAACATTTGGGGACTTACTTGAATACTGCACTCTCAAAGAGGGATACATCATCCAGGGAATCATAAAGGAAACAGTGGACCTGAACAGCAAAACAGACAAAATGGACCTGATAGAAATATACAGAACATCCTACCAACACATGAGCAGAATCCATATTCTTCCTCAAGTGCACATGGAGTATTTTCTAGGATAGATGAAATGTTAGGCCAGAAAACACTCTTAGCAAATTGTAGAAGACTGTATTCATAAAGACTATCTTCTCGGATCACAGAGACATGAAACTGGAAATGACCAAGAGGAAAATTGGAATATTCTCAAACACACAGAAATTAAACAACTCTCCTGAACCAAGGGATCAAAGAAATTAAAAGAGGAAATTAGAAAGTTTCTTCACACAAACAAAAATGGAGACATAATCTATCAGGATGCAACAAGAACAGTTCAAAGAGGTAATCCGTAACAATGACCAATATTAAAAAGATCTCAAACACAATTTAACTCTATGCCTTAAGAACTAGAAAAAGAATGAAATGAGCCCAACATTAGCAGAAGGACGAAATAAAGATCAAGAGCAGAAATAAGTAACGGGAAGGATTAACCAAAGAAAGAGCTGTTTCTTTGTCAAGGTCAACAAAATTGCTAGACTAACAAAGAAAACACAGAAAGGAACAAATAAACACAACTGGACACAACAAAGGAGCCTCAAAACTGATACCAGAGAAATTCAAGGGATGAAAGGAGGCCACTATGAACAACTACACACCAACAAATTAAACCACCTATAAGAAACGGAAAAAATTTCAAAACATAAAATACCCAAAACAGAATTGGGAAGAAATACAAAATATGAATAGAACAATTACTAGAGTAAGGAGAAAGAATCAGTAGTCAAAAAAAATCTCCCAAAGAAGAAATACCCAGGAACACATCCCTTCACAGGTGAATTTTACCAAATATTTAAAGAAGACAACACCAGACTTACATCCTCTTCCCAAAACCTGACAAGAGGTAACACTCCCTAATTCATTGTGCCGGCCTGGCATCATCCTGACACCAAAAGCAGGAAAGGACATTATAGGAAAGAAACTATAAACCAATTATCAGTGATCAATACAGATGCAAAAATTCTCAACAGAATACCGGTGAACTGAATTCATCAGCTCACTAAAAGAGATTCACTATTCAGCATGATTAAGCGGAACTTATTCTTGAAATGTAAGGATGGTTCAACAGCAGCAAATCAATCAATGTGATAGAGCCCATTAACAGAAAATGAAATAATAAAAAGCATCATTATGATCATCTCAATAGATGCAGAAATAGCACTTGATAAAATTCAATGTCCACTCATGATAAAAACTTTCAACAAATTAGGTCTAGAAGGAGCATATCTCAACATGATAAAAGGCCATATATGCCAACTTCTAACACAGTTCATGGTTAACAGGTTGAAAGCACTACCTCTGAGGAACAAAAGTGGTGTGCCCATTGCTGCCATGCCTATGCAACACAGATACCAGAAGTCCCAGCCATAGAAAGAAGAAATACAGTCATCAAATTTAGGAGGGAAGAAGCCAAAACTGTCTCTATTTGCAGATGACATGATTTTATAGAGAAAATCCTAAAGACTTAACTAAAGAACTCTTAGCTCTAATCAATGAACTCAGTAAAGTTAGAGGATATAAAATCAACACAAAAAACCCTGCATTTCTATACACTGAGTTTTCTGAAAAAGAAATAAACTGACCCTATATAGAACAGCATGAAAAACAATAAAATACTTAGGAAGAAATTTAACTGAGGAGGTCAAAGATCTCTTTTCTGACAACTGTAATACAACAACTGATGAAAGAAATCAAAGATTCAAATAAATGGAATAGCATCCCATGTTCATGGGTGGGAAAGAATATTGTTAAAATGTCAGTAATTCCAAAGTGCCATCTACATTTTCAATGTAATCCCTATGTACATTACAGTGATATTATTTACATAATTAGAAAATACAATCTTAAAATTTCTATGAAGCCACAAAGACCCCCAAATAGCTAAAAGTATGCAGAGAAAGAAAAACTAATTAGGAGGCACCACACTCTGACTTCAAGGTGTATGATAAAGCTAGTCATCAAACCAATATGGTGCTGGCACGGAAACAGACAAAGAGACCAATGAACCAGATTCTGGAGCCCAGAAATAAACAGAACCACACTGGATCAATTAACATTAGACGAGGGTGCCAGGAATAATCAACAGAGAAAAAGACACTTCTCAGTTAAATGGTGCCAAGCTACTAGGATATTCATGTGTGAAAGAATGAAACTAGACCCATATCTCATCCCATTCACAAAAATCAACTTGAAATGGATTAAAGATTTAAATATTATGCCTCAGACTATGAAACTCCTGTAAGAAAACATAGGGACGATGCTCCCTGAAATGGGTTTCGGTAATGATTTTTTGGATATGACACCTAAAGCCCAAGCAATAAAAGCAAAAACACACAAATGAGACTATATCCCATGAAGAAGCATCTCCACAGCAAAAGAAATCACCAGTAAAGCAAAAAGGCAACCTACTGAATGAGAAAAACTACTGGCAAACATTCTATCTGATCAGGTGTCAATATCCAAAATATATAAAGAACCCATACAACTCAATAGCAAAAAGAGAAATAACCCAATAAAAAATAGGCAAAGGACCGGAAAAGAAATTTCTCCAAAGACTGAGAAAAGACCAACAGGTCAAAGAAAAGATGCTGAACATCGCCCATCATTAGGGAAGCACAGAATACCACCACAGTGAGACAGCACCAGAAGCCTGTCAGAATGGACACTACCAAAGAGAGGAGCAAGGGCTGGCAAGGATGCAAAAGAAAAAAAAATGGATCCTGTGCAGTACTGCAGAAATGTCAACTATTACAGTCACTCTGGAAAAGAGTTATGACGACTCTTCACAAATTAAAAGCACAACTACCCTATAATGCAGTAATTCCACTTCTGGGTATGTCTCTGAAGGCAAAGAAATCAAGATTTCAAAGAAATGTATGTGTCCCCATTTTCACTTCACTGTTGTTTACACTAACCAAGACATATTAAAAACTCAAGTGTCCATCCATCAATGGATACATGAAATGTGAGCTGTAGCTCCACACACACGTGCATACATATAATGGAATCCTATTTAGTCATCAAGGAGGGAAGTCTGCCATTTGTGACCACATGGATAAATCTTTGAGTTCTTTACGCTAAGCAAAATAAGACAGAGAAACACAACACAAATACCACATGATCTCACTTATATGTGGAATATTTTAAAAAACAAACCCATAGAAAGAGAGCAGATAAGTAGTCACCAGGGGCTGTGGGGTGGAAGGAGGGAGGGAGGAGGATATTAAAACTGTACCAACTCCCAAGTATAAGAATTAACTTCCAGGAACATAATGTTCAACAGGACCCTTTGAACTGGACCAGAAACAGGTTTTACAAGTTACTGCTCATAAAATTAACAGAGCAAGGGTCACCCAAACAGGGACCATAAAAATAACTGTTAGAATGCACTTTACAGAGATGGGGTAGTTAATGAGGGACCATGACTTAGTTTCACTTCGTGGCACCAATAAACTGGTCAACAAAGTCTTTATGAAGCAGCTCAACCTGTCAGGGGCAGTAGGTAGTTCTTTATCTCCTTGTCTTCCCCCATCCAGGTCATGAAATTGCCCCCTTCACCCAAGGTATTGCTTTGTTGTAAGTATTCCCTGCTTCCCTGCACAGCTGGGACACTTTTTCAGGTTGCTGCTCTATCTGTGCTCCCCAAACTGCAATTCTAAAATCCCAAATAAAGGCTTTTGTTTCTTTTTTCAGTTTTGCCTGCTTCTCTCAATCCACAGGTAGATTTCAGAATTGAAGATGGGATCTACACTATTTTAGGCCACTGAATTTCTAGAAGTCCCACAAATCTAGGGTGAAAGATGCACATCGCTGCAGAAAGGGGAAGTTAAGGGCAAAATACAACATGAGGAAGACTGTTTCTACACCAAAAAATTCCCGATTTTCCCTTAAAAAAATCAGGGACTTGACACACTGTCCTACAAAGCAGAAGCTTCCAGGAGACATTCTGCAAACTAAGAAAACAAAAATTTTGAGGGTTGATTCTGTGTTCTGCAATGAAGCTCTTATCCTCACCCACAGAGACGAGGTTGCTGTAGTTCTCCTGCATCACGCTCCTGTACAAGGCCCGCTGCGCAGGCGCCAGGCATTCCCACTCCTCCTGGGAGAACCTGACGGCCACGTCCCCGAAGGTCAACAGTCCCTGAAATGTAAAAAAATAAAAATAAAAAACAACCAAATTTACCTACTGGCTATGAATATAGGTCATAATCTGATCCAAAATGAAGAGAGAAAGCTAAGGGAACTGGTTAGGACTTGGGGGAGTGACCTGTATCACTTTTAACACAAGCACTACTCTATATACGTTCCCTTAATGCTGAGGAAAGAGGATGATGTAAATCCACAACACCACTACAGACACTTTGATTGTACAGGAGATGAAATACACAACTGAGGAATCAATACAGGTACACATATTTTTAAGTACTAATTTTTGTAGCTTACCTGTTAATTTGTCCATATTTCTCAATGGCAAAGTCATGGAGCGTTAGAAGTGTACCTTTCAAATTTAATACATACAACAATGAACTGGAGATCTTCAAAGTGCAGATAATGGTTCAGGTATTCAGGGCTTGATCCTGAGTTTCTGTATTTCCAACAAGCTCACCAGTGATGCTAAGGACTCTCCCTTCATGGGACACATTTTTAAATTACAAAACAGTAAAATAACCATGGAAAATATTCACGGGTGGCTTTGAACTAAGTTTTATGGCAAATACAGTCTCTTAAATCATAGCAAGAAGGGCATTTAGAATATTTACTATATGCTAGATACTACTCTAATAGCTTTTCATGAACCGATGCATAATACACAAAAGTAATCTGTGAAAACAATATTATTTTTCCCCATTTATGTGAATATTTTGGTAAACATCCCAAAGAGGGCAGAGCCTGGGTTTGAACCTAGGTGATCTAACCTAGAGTTTACTCAACAGGAATAAACAGATCAGCATTGTAGACAACCTGAAAGGAGGCTCACAGTAGTTTCCTGAAGGGCAGAAACCTTATGAGCCAAACAGCACAGAATTGATCTCGTAACTTTGACATTTTACACAAACATTCATACATAAAAATGTAACTATACAAATGTTAAGACTAATACAGTTGAAAATTTTACTGTCATAAAACAAAGAATAGTTTCATTTGCATATCCATTAATCATTTATGGATGATGCTTTTTCTGGCTTTAAATACACTACGGAAACCCACACACATGATGAAACTACAATAAAAGCTATTGTTTCTCAGTCTTCTCTTTCTTTGAAATTTTGGTACATTTATCATAGGTGCCAAATTATGTTTTACAATTTTTAAATACTTAAAAAATAACAAGAAAGAGGGTATATCAATAATACCTTAATAAAAATTTTTTAAAAAAGTAACAAGGAGCAGTAGGTCTGTGATGGGAGTGGGAACTGAAAGGCAAACCCACAGCCCAGGCTGCCTGACGGAAACCTCCCCCTGGTCAGGCCCAAGTCTCCAGGGAGCAAAGGAGACCCACTTCATTTTACAAAGCAAACTACATGCAGTAGAGAACTGAGAAGAAAACAAAAGTTTCCGGACTAAATGAGGTGGTCTGTGAACAACTCTCAGCAAATCCTCTGAGATCCTGAATGGTAACTGGAAATTAGTAACAGGAGGATCTGGCACAGAGCTCCAGAGCCAAGGGGACAGATGTGAACATTTGACATAATGGCACAAATTCCTATCGGCTGTCTGAGGCCCACAGGTCACACCACTGCTGTGATACTGAGGGCAAAAAAAAAAAAACCCCAACCCAAACCAGTTAATCATAATTTGAATCCAATTATGAGAAAACAGCAATGATGCATGGTTTATTAAAGATATTAAAATATAAGTGACACATGCACAATACTGTATCTCCAGAGCATGAAATTTCATGTATTTTATGATCTGCAAATTTTTCTGAAATGATATTAGACTATTTTTAAACTGAATCTATTACCACAAGATCCATTCAATCCTGGTAGCTATTGTCTGAAACTCAGAAAGTTACCTTACCCATACATGCTGTTTCCCTAACTTCAGGAGGGAAAACAGACCCAAATCTACAGACCACAGGTATTTTCAGTATGACCACAATTAGTGTCTCCATTAATTGCAGCATATGCCCAGAGTTAAGAGAAAACGTTTCTAGTCTGGCAGTGGTAACTCAAATGCGCTAATCCTGCACAGGATGTTATGACCCAAATAGAGTCATCCTGCTCTTTATCACCAGCACGAACATGCTGTCAGCACAAAGTTAGGAATCCTGAAATTTAGTTTTTGATTCCTGTAAGGTAGCCAGGTGAGGAGATTCATCTCAGAGCTACAGTCTTTCCTGAGTCCCTTACAATTCAGGTTTCATTATCACCTTGATTTAACCACCAAGGTTTCATGGTCAATGACATGAAATTACATCACAACCCATCTTTAAGGGTGTGAGGTGTGGGACCCCACCTGCCTTTTTTATTAGCTCAGCTCATGCCTCTGCAATTATTCCTCCTTCCTGCGTGGCTCTGACACTGGGCTGAGTTCACACCACCCAGGAGCATCACTTTTCTCCAAGACGATCACCGACCCAGACTCCTGATGGCCCAGCTCTCACCGCAGACTCCGCCCCTCCAGCAGAGATACACACCACCCCCTTCTTCCTGCCGTCAGGACGCCCAGCTCCTGGGGAGGGCAGGCGGCCAGGGCAAATGCAGAGCCAGGCCTCGGCGATCCTGTGATCTCACCGCCCCCCAGGGGCTGCACCGTCCTTTCCCCTATAGCAGCTCAGGGAGCGCGGGCTTTGGGGGGGACACTCTCCGAGAGCCTTTTCCAGTTGCTAATTACAAAGAAATTAACAACCATCACAAGCTTCTACCGAGCTTCTCCACGGGCCCCTTTGGGGTGTTTGTGACGCTTTCTCCACGATCCTGCAGGCGGACACTCCTGAAAGTGACACGTGTGAGGGCAGCCGCGGCAACCCTGCCACAGAGTGAGCAGGAGAGGGGAGCGCTGCGCGGAGGGGCGGGAGCGCAGCAGGCGGGTCTCACTGCTCCCCGGAGAACCGCCACGAGGAGTCACGTGACTGAGGAAAGTGTGGCTTCTGAGCTGCTCCTACATTAAGTTATGAGCGAGGTCCCGGTAGGGGTCTTTCTTCCCGTCCTCCACACCCTCGGACAAGGACACAAAGCAAGGAGAGGCACAAGAGTCACTGAGCAAGGAAGCGTGTGTGCTGTGCAGAGAGCGCCGACAGCCGGGAGGCCAGGAAGAAGGCCTGTTTATCTGAATATTTGGTTTTATGGAAAGTCTGAGGGCTGGGTTAGCAGGGTCAGATCAGCTCACTGCTCTGGCTCCTGTGCAGGCAGGCTCTGACTCCCATTGCAGACAGGAAAATCCACGCTCGGTTGCGGGGTGGGGGTGGGAGTGAGGGTGGAATTCCAATGGTCACATGATTGGGCCAAGTTCATTCTCACCCAAGTATTGGTCTCTTCTGCTCAGTTCTCAGCCTTGGGGAATT
>JAVSCE010019066.1:0-17873 GCA_032199065.1 Smutsia gigantea
CCCCCCACCAACCCCATTACAGTCACTGTCCATCAGCGTAGTGAGATGCTATAGAATCACTACTTGTCTTCTCTGAGTTGTACAGCCCTCCCCGTGCCCCCCCAACATTACATCTGCTAATCGTAATGCCCCTTTTTCCCCCTTGTCCCTCCCTTCCCACCCGTCCTCCCCAGTCCCTTTCCCTTTGGTAACTATTAGTCCATTCTTGGGTTCTGTGAGTCTGCTGCTGTTTTGTTCCTTCAGTATTTTTTCTTTGTTCTTATACTCCACATATGGGTGAAATCATTTGATACTTGTCTTTTTCGGCTTGGCTTATTTCACTGAGCATAATACCCTCTAGCTCCATCCATGTTGTTGCAAATGGTAGGATTTATTTCTTCTTATGGCTGAATAATATTCCATTGTGTATATGTACCACCTCTTCTTTATCCATTCATCTACTGATGGACACTTAGGTTGCTTCCATTTCTTGGCTATTGTAAATGGTGCTGCGGTAAACATAGGGGTGCATCTATCTTTTTCAAACTGGGCTGCTGCAGTCTTAGGGTAAATTCCTAGGAGTGGAGTTCCTGGGTCAAATGGTATTTCTATTTTGAGTTTTTTGAGGAACCTCCATACTGCTTTCCACAATGGTTGAACTAATTTGCAGTCCCACCAGCAGTGTAGGAGGGTTCCCTTTTCTCCACATCCTCGCCAACATTTGTTGTTTGTGTTTTGGATGTTGGCCATCCTCACTGGTGTAAGGTGATATCTCATTGTGGTTTTAATCTGCATTTCTCTGATGATTAGCGATGTGGAGCATCTTTTCATGTGCCTGTTGGTCATCCATCTGAATTTTTCTTTGGAGAAGTGTCTATTCATGTCCTCTGCCCATTACTTAATTGGATTATTTGCTTTTTGTTTGTTGAGGTGCATGAGTTCTTTATATATTTTGGATGTCAACCCCTTATCGGATACGTCATTTATGAATATATTCTCCCATACTGTAGGATGTCTTTTTGTTCTACTGATGGTGTCCTTTGCTGTACAGAAGCTTTTCAGCTTGATATAGTCCCACTTGTTCATTTTTGCTTTTGTTTCCCTTGCCCGGGAGATATGTTCATGAAGAAGTTGCTCATGTTTATGTCCAAGACATTTTTGCCTATATTTTTTTCTAAGAGTTTTATGGTTTCATGACTTACATTCAGGTCTTTGATCCACCTTGAGTTTACCTTTGTGTATGGGGTTAGACAGTAGTCCAGTTTCATTCTCTTACATGTAGCTGTCCAGTGTTTCCAATACCAGCTGCTGAAGAGGCTGTCATCTCCCCATTGTATATCCAAGGCACTTTTATCAAATATTAATTGACTGTATATGTTTGGGTTAATGCTTGGATTTTCTATTCTGTTCCACTGGTCTGTGGGTCTGTTTTTGTGCCAGTACCAAATTGTCTTGATTACTGTGGCTTTGTAGCAGAGCTTGAAGTCAGGGAGCATAATTCCCCCTGTTTTATTCCTCCTTCTCAGGATTGCTTTGGCTATTCGGGGTCTTTTGTGGTTCCATATGAATTTTAGAATTATTTGTTGCAGTTCATTGAAGAAAGCTGTTGGTAGTTTGATAGGGATTGCGTTGAATCTGTAGATTGCTTCAGGTAGTATAGCCATTTTGACAATATTTATTCTTCCTAGCCAAGAGCATGGGATGAATTTCCATTTGTTAGTGTCCTCTTTAATTTCTCTTAGGAGTGTCTTGTAGTTTTCAGAGTATAGGTCTTTCACTTCCTTCGTTAGGTTTATTCCTAGGTATTTTATTTCTTCCTGTATATTATTGAGTTATTTTGCTTTAAATGATGGTTTTGTCAAATCATCCTTTAGCTCAAAAAGGTTCCTGATTTTAATTCATAGGATAAAATCTTACTTACTTGAGCCCTTAAGATCTCCCACAACTGGCCTCAATTAATCTTTCCAGTATTTTCCTGCTACTTCCTAATCTGAAGCATTGACTCTGGCCAAACTATCACATGCTTGGCTCTGAGCAGTCTGTGCCTTTGCCCATGTGTTTTCCTTTCAAATAATTGTCTCCTCCTTCCTTTCTGCCTGTTTAAATTCTATTCACATTCCAAGCCCCAGCTCAATACTGGGAAGGCTTTATTTTCTTTCTTTTATTACTTATTCTACTCATCTGGCTCCCATTCAAATATGGCCCCTTGTGACTACTCTTGATTTAATGTTTTTGGTTAAGTGTTCATGGTGGTATGTGGGATTATGGGCCAAAGATGGCAAAGATTTCAGATCTCATATCAATGCCAAATGACTGACACTGCCTACAGAGCTCTATTGAGAAGGCTCAGGGCTTACTGGGAATGACAATCAGAGTATAAAGTCAGGCATCAATGTCTGCCCTGAGCAGAGACTGGGAAATGGCTGCCTGTGTGCTAAGTACTTGACATCTCTGCTTTATCCACACTACTAAAAGGTTCTGGGATTTTCTTATTTTAAAAATGGAGCATTTGGATCAGATAATCTGTAAATTCCTTCTAATTAAAACACTGTTCAGTGGAATAATGGGGTGAAGTCAGATTATGTCAGGTTGTGAAGGAAGTAGATAGGGAGAAAATGCAAGAAACTATGAAAACAAGAGAGAACAGAAAGAGGTGGCATGATTACAGAAAAGCTCTTTTAAAAAGCAGGAACATAAGTACATGAAAGGGAGAAAAGACGTATTTTTCCTTGTTTATTTTATTACAGGTTATTTTCAGTGTGCCTATATCCTTAGACTTAGGCAATTAAAGAAAACCATATTTAAACCTTAAAATATACACTTTGAAGATAAATGTTTTATGTACAGGGAAAGCCTCTTGCTGCAATTATTACTAAAACAAGCATAAAACAAAAATGCAGAAAAACAAAGAGCCAAATACTTCAAATGTAGCCACTTCTTTCTGCACACCCTT
This sequence comes from Smutsia gigantea, assembly GCA_032199065.1. NCBI lineage: Eukaryota > Metazoa > Chordata > Mammalia > Pholidota > Manidae > Smutsia > Smutsia gigantea. The sequence continues at coordinate 2,933 of JAVSCE010019066.1, forward strand.
TCTTTCCAGCTACCCTGTGACGTCTGGGTCATGGTAACAGCAGGGGTGGGGCTGCTTTCCTTAGCTCTTGCATCTTGACTCGCCAGGCAGTCCCAGAGCTGGTCCCTGGGAACCACAGGTACGAGTGGGCTGGGGGCGAGGCAGACAGGACAAGGAGAGAAAGCTCCCTTTCTGTCTTTCTCCAATGTGGTCCAGCTCTGCTATCCTTACCTATCTCTGGATGAGGGGAGAGGAGAAGGAAAAGAAGAGATTTTTGAAGAGGAGTAATTACTGACTGCTTGCCCTACACCTGGATCTGTGGTAAATATATACTTTCTTTCATTTCAATGACAAGGACAGTTAGCTCTTCTTTTGGAGCTTCCTATAGTTTATTCCCATGTAAGCTGGGACCCACCAGACTTAAGGTCTAGTGGAAATGCTTGCTGTTCATTTGTGTGTGTATCTTCCAAGCTGGGAAGAAGCTACTTTTCTAGAACTTTTGTGGTGTTGAATCTATCACTATAGTCTTAAATGACCCTAAAGGTACTATCTTGCCTTTTCACGTACTATTGCCCTCCTTCTACTCAGTTTCCATGTAGATAAAGTAGCTACTGACATGATACATCTAAATTCATTTTATAATAAATAAATAGAATGAACATACTGTACTACAAAAGCCATCTTTCCAAGACATCTGCTTCCCCTTCTTCTTAACATTCAATTCAAATCATGAGAAAATACATTATCTAAACTAATTCAAATAGTCTTTTTGTGGTCTTAATGGAATTTAAACATTTCCTGTTATGGGTGTCAAATAGAAAATCTTGTTCTCTATCCACCTACTCCATCCTTTTAAGTATGAAACAAAATACATAGATGACATCTTTCTGCCAGTACCTGAATAATGCCAATATTCTGAACATATTAGAAGAAACAGAGTATGGAAACAAGGAGGAAAAAGTAGCTTCATGGTACCTGATATATCTCACCACGTGCAAATATATTTTTCAGATTTATTTGGAAATTTAATTTTTTTTTCCACTAGTGATCAAAGTGGTCATCTTGAATAACAAGTAAAAGGACTGAAAAGGGTGCTAGCAACCTTGTAAAGTGCAGAAAAAGAAGCACATGGCAACCCAGTTTCTTTTGGAAAAGCTCACAGTCATCAAATAAAAGTGGTTGATGTCAAGTTTTACCTACTACCAGATGATATTTCCTGGGGTTGAATCTACTACCACAGTAGAAAGCTCAATTTTAAGAAAATTTACAAAAACACAACCTCTGAAGTTTACCACACATATGCCTTAATTCATATATACGATGGCAAATTTTAAGAAAAGTGATCATTTAATTGTTGGTAATATCTCTTTATGATTCTTCCCTGAAGAAAAGATGTTTATTGTTTCAAAACATTGTGTATACAAAAAAACCTTTAAGTCATAAGTATTTAAATGATGGCAGTAGGCCAACCTTAGATTAGATTATAAAGGTCCAAAATTAATCTGGCAAATCTTGATAACCCCAAATTCCCTCAGGGGCTTCTTTAAAACCAATTTTTTATAGCCAATCGACTTCACAGCCCACCTCTTCGTGAACATTCAGGAAAATGCTAAATCAAAGATGTTTGTTTCTGATCACCAAGTACAATTCCCCCCTTGGGAGTCTATTAGACTGTTCTGATTTTGTAATTTCCTTGAAGCACTGTCACTTTTAATAGGTATGTGTCTTCCCAGAATATGCTCACTTCATTCTGACAGTGATAGAAAGCTCACTAATGAAGTGGTTTGACCAGTTTCTTTCTAAAAGTCTGAAGAAAGGAAGAATTGCATTTAAAAGGCTGCATATTATACATAATATAGTTCACTAAATAATAAATTCAAGAATTATCATTTTTGCTTTGATAGTTCTGAAAAGAACTACTGATAAAGGGGCTTTACACATTTGCTTTGCCCTTTTGTCTTCATTTACCTGTCAGGATGAATAGAAGAGAGCACAAAGACAAGGAGAATGACATCCAGGATCCCATCTGGAAAAGGGTAGGGTGAGCTATCATCACAAACATCATGAACAAAGGCACAACACTGGCCTGCTCTGTAGGACAAGTGCAACTGTCATAATAAAGGAATAAAGAGAGAAAAAAGTAGTTAGCAGACTTCTGGTATTTTTCTTAAAATTAAAAGGTCAAATTTTTTACTTTTCCCAAGTGCCTTTCTCTGCAAATTTGAGTGCATTTTATTTCTCATTCAGTATTCTGCTAGCTTATTTCAAACTGTCACAAAAAACTAAGTGTACTGCTTAGACTTGGGAACAAATACTCTTCACAATCCCTCTTTAATTTAGAGATCCTAAGAGGCACTGAGATGATCCTCAGCATTCTCTCCTACTGCTTGTTCATGCCTCCTTTGGCTTAAAATATAAATATACTCCATAATCAAAAGTAGATAATGCTGAGGATTGCACAATTCTGTAAATATACTTTAAAATAGTGAATTTTATGCTATGTGAACTATATCTCGATAAAGCTATTATTTAAAAAATTACATTAGAACCTGATGAAGGGGGTAGTGTAATCACCATAATATTACTCATTTAATTGTAGATTAATGATATCAAAATAAACTTAAAAAAAAGAAAAAAAAATTACATTAGAGCACACATGCACGCGCACACACACACAAATTCGCCTACAAAAACAATACTAGAAGGATATATGTCAAAATAGGAACACTGATTCACCCTAGGACTCTAGGAAGTGTGATTATATAGGTGAATTTTATCTCACCCTTTAGGCTTTTCAGTATTTTAGAAATAATAGGTTCCATGTGTTTACTATACATCTTTGTTAGCAGAATTTACTTTCCTTTTCCATTTCCTAAAATTACCTCTTCTTGCTAAGGTAATGCTCACTAGCATATGGGGACTGGTCAAACAAGTCGAGGTTTCCTGCTGTTTTTCTTACTGTCTAGGACATTTTAATTTGTATCATACACCATCTGAGTTTTAACTTAAAATTTTTTTAATTCAGTGAGTGCCTACTACATGTCCGACTGTGTGTGTAGGGCTCTAGGGACATAAATATGTTAAGATCACTTGTAGGAGCTGTTGGTCTTTTAGGTATCCAGTCTCTTGAACTCTATTTTAAACTCAAAACAACTTCTATTGTTTTAGGATAATATCTTTGGCATCAGTTGATGATATGATTCCCAGAAATAGTAAAATTTCAGTTAAAAATGGTTACAGATAACACTTAATGCAGAATATCTAAATAAAATCACTTCAACAACAAGTAAATTAGATTCTTATAGGGCTCTCTTGAAAGAAAATATAAAGCATACCTTTACCAGCTCCACAGCTTCAGAAGCAAAATCACAGCAATAAAGAAAGGACTCTGGAGAATTCCTATGAAAATGGAGGAAATATTTAAATCTAGAGTCCATATATGCTCAGATGACAGAAGAAAAGCAGCTATGGGTTTGAATTTGTTAACAGGCATTTCTTTAAAAGAATTTTGTATGATACTTGGTTTGCTATTTCTTCTTTTCAGATACTGTTCTCCATAGCAGTGTAGGGGTACCATTGTGTTGTTTCTAAACCAGTATTGTCTCAAACCCTCATCATTAACTACACAGTGACTTCCAGATGCCTGTCCTGGACATAAGGCTTTCCATTACTTGGGCCCGCCTGCCTTACATCCCACCATGCTCTCACATAGGAAACCTCCAAGGCCACCCATCAGCATTACTCCATCTTCCCCCACCCCCAGTAGGCACTCTTTCTTCTGTGCCTTTAGCTAGTAAGGCCTGTAGCTCCTCTTAAGTTTAGCCATGTTCTACCCCTCTCTAAGGACTCTATGACCACTGTGTCCCTTGGTGCTTCAATACTTCTCCTGTGCGTACAACTCGTTTGATTGTTGGGCCTCTCACAGAGGCTCTGATGTCCTGCTAGGGTGGAAACATATATATATATACATATATGGTATGTGTGTGTGTACATATATATTTTTTAACAGCATGTAAATACAACTTCTAAAAAAGGATAAAACACTAATATATTAATTCTTGGTTATCTTTTCAAGTTATTGTCAAACATTTGTTTAACCTCATACATGTACAAAGCATTAGAATATAAAGTAGTATATGAAATTATTTAATATAATAGTAAGAATATAGATTTTGGAGCCAAATGGACCTGTGTTTAAATCTTGGATTTCCATTTATTAACTCTGTGAATTTGACTTAACTTCTCTAAGATTAAGTTGTTTTACTTATAAAATATAAATAATTCAGGGTTTTTTTGGGGGGTGGGGGGCTGTTTACCCATATGAAAGTCTTGACTATTTTTACTTGGCCTCTACTGAACTTAGATAAGTTCTATTTGCCCTTTATCTGAAATTCAATGACAATGGCTAGATCATGGCCATTTATAGACAAACAGATACTGTGAATTTTGTGAGCCAAGTACCCTTTCCTGATCACATGCTGGCATCACATAATCCTTACATCATGTTGTTTAGTGCTTTGTCTGAATCACAGAAAGAAATGTATGTGTCACTGAACAACAATTATTAAGTATGGTCCTGGTTGCTCTTGCGGATTTTATAGCCTAGTTGGGGATATGGTTGGCTTTAAATAGCTTCTATAGGGTGTGAATAGGGCAGGCACTTTGAGGTGTAAGTCTTAAGAATTTTGAAGGAGGGGTATGGCACTGTTAAGTGGGGGGGAACGAGTAATGGTACAGGGTTTAGAGGTGGGAGTCACATGCCAGGGATCAGAAGCTGAGTTGATTCTACGAGCCCAAACTGGTATGTGGCAGGATATACATACAAGGTGGGCCTTCAAATACACAATTAGAACTTCTAATTTGACTCAGGAGGCATTTCAAGCAAGGAGGACTTCTAAATAAATATGGAATACAAGCATAAATATGCATTTAAGAAAATCTCACCCAGGCTCAGATTACACTATTAAATGCCTCCCGTTGATGAATACTATGCTCATGTATAACTCATTCACTCTATGGCACTAGGGATTTGTATTCAATTTAAGATCTGTTCAAATAAGTTAAAGTATGATGACTATGTTTGGTTATGAAAAGTTAACCAACACTATTGTTGAATCACTATGTTGTACATCTGAAATCAACATAATATTGTATATAAACTATATGCCAATAAAAAAAACAGAAAAAAAGTTAAGCAGTACTGAATCAAAGCACTGCTTGTTTTTTTCCTCCATCCCACATCAAAACAGTTTTGAGTGTATTACAGCATATGTCCCTATTATTTCTTATGAAATCCATATATTTGTGACTCACAGTTTGTTGGGGGGGTTCACATGTGTGTGAAATATTCTCAGTAAACACTCGGATGCATATAGCACTATGCAAAGGCAAGGGCTCTGTGACCAGACTGCCTAGGGCTGGGATCCTGGCTCTATCAATTAGTGGTGTGAGCTTGAAATAGTTACTTAATCTCTCTGTAACTTTGTTTCCTTATCTTTAAAACAGAGATAAATATGGCACCTAAGGTCGTTGTGAAGATCCAATGGAATTCATATAAGTAAAGTTTCTAGAAAGGTACTTAACTCAGAATAAGCACCTAATAAATCTTAGTCATCACTACTTTTTGTTTCTGTTGCTACTATTATTATCACTACCATATCACTACAGGCAGATCTGCCTCTGCATTCCAGGAACTTAAAGACTTAAGAACATGGTTCTACAAAAACTTGCATATACCTCAGAATGCTTCTCTGGACACTGGCACATGTGGCTTATTATGAAAGCTATGCAGTCTACTTTGGGCAGTGGTTACTAAACACCCACAAGAAACCGAACAGGCTAGTAGCTAAAGGAAACGATGTGCCATTTGCTGTGTGTCCTACCTGAACGGAAGCGTGACCTCTGAGATTGAATTCCCACTGCATTGGCAGCCCAAGCTGAGGTCTTGTGACCAACCAGTGACTTTCCAGGGCTTTTCTATAAAATCAGCCGACTGCCTTGGCTCTCATCCCAGCAAGCAGGTGTGAATATTACTACTAGCACCACACTATCAAGAACTCTCTTGGCAGGGGTGTAAGAATTAAATGAACCTTGGAGAATGCTATGACCTCTCAGTTCTAGAGGTCTAATTATGGTAAACTATTCTGGAAACATAAAATATTAATCCTATACTCTCCAAAATTAATAAAACATAATTTCATAGGTGGTAAAATAAAAGGCTAATCCTCCCTTTTGAAGACAGTCACTGGTTGTCTTCTAAAGATGAATTAATTATCTCAGTTATTAAGTTACAATGATTTCTAAAATATGGATATGAAGTAAAAAAGAAGACAGCCAAGAAGAAGGAGTGAAGGAGGCAAGAGCTTGCAATTATTAGTTGGAGGGAGAAGTAGAAGGGAAAAATACAACTAACAAGTGGGAAATCAGAGATGTTAATCAGTCAGTATGTATTTAGCTCTAGACTATCTAATATTGCACTGTTAGGCTACCTGGAAAATCATGTTAGGGTAAAATATGCTCTCTACTGCTAGGAATATAAATGGTAGTTGGCGAGACAAGATATAAAGAAGTGACAGTCTAAATATACCCTGAGATGAGTCATAAAGTAACATATAATCAACTGCCAATGTAGTAGATTTATGTGTATTATAAGCTTGGGGATCACTGAAGTGAAGGAGCCTGGCTATGTGGTATAAAAGAATGAGAAATTTGGCCCAGAAATTGGAAAAGGGAAAACAAAGAAAATTTATACAAAAAAGAGAAAAGCCATTTAGAATACATTTGCCAGCATCACTTTTGTCTGGCCACTTTTACTCGGAATTTGATAATATTAGGGAATTGCTTACTGTTTATAACGTTAGGTTTATAATTGTAATGAAGAATGTCCTGATTTTTTGGAGATACACAGTAAGTATTTAAAAATAAAGTGTCACGATGTTGGCAATATGTTAATAACTGATATGAGAATTCATTGTACTATTCTTTACTTTTCTGAATGCTTTTACATTTTCACAATGAAAAGTTTAAAAAATAGTATAATTAAATTTTAAAATATTCATAGAGAAAATACTGAAAGGAATTATAACAAAAATTTTGTGAATAGTTATGTTAGGATGATGGGAATGATAGATGATCCCCCTCACCCCTTTTCTACTCTAATGGAAATGTTCTGCAATGTGCTTATTGTAGATTTTATAATGGAAAAATAATGTGAATGCTATTGCGTAAATGTGAAAAAAAAAAAGACTAGAACTGAACAGGCCAGTCAGCCATAGGCAAAGGTGTTAGAAAAGTTTTGTAAAGTCTGTCCTCTTCATCATAGAAATACTGAAGTATATAGTGAGGTGGTGAACGGAAAGGAAGGATCAGGAATCTCTGTCCCTATCATCTGCTTCTGCTGTTTTGAGTCTTAGGGTGAGTTGCTGTTATCTCTGAGCAATTTCAAGTGTAGAGGCAATTATTTGACACAGAAAGGTTTTACACTGGGTGTGGCTCCAGAAGTGAGAACAAAATAAAATAAGGGTTAAAGTATAGTAGGCCTTAAACTCTCTTTGTGTAAAATGACAGCTATATATCCTGGAGGCGCACATAAATCTCCGATGATCTAGAAATTCACAGCTTCATGGAAGAACCAAACCTCTTGCTCTTCTTATTCTCTCACCCACACAAACCCAAGCTTAAAAAAATCACTATGACCCTGGTGGAAAACCTAGACACTAAGACCAAACCACTTCTTTTACAATTTGCTTATAGTCATTGTTTATATGAGAACAAGAACACTATTTTCATATACATGACATTTTTCCAGACTTTCTCATTATTGCATACATATGTAAAATTCTGTAGAAAACTATGAAACTCACTGCAAAGTGTTCAGAATAGGAAAAACACTATTTCCAACACCACAGCCAACCTATAATCAAAAGAATAAACAAATATCATGAAAACAAGGTGAAGTTTTCCTCACCAATGTCAGATTTTTTATTTAAAAAAAATAGAAGAAATGTACTAGATCTCTGGGGTTAGGAGAGTTTTCTAAACTTGAAAGCAATGGAACAAATCACAAGAATAATGTTGGGAAATTTAACTATGGAAACATTCACTATTTTTACACATCAAAATTCAAAAGAAATTAAAAGGTGACTGACACTGAAAAAAAACTGGTAATAAATATAAGAGGCAGAGTTCATTTTAAAAACATAAATAAGCAAAGGAAATACATGGAACACAAAAGAAGTATAAATAGCTTCTAAACATTTGAAGAACTATGTGACCTTTTTAACAATCAAAGAAATGCAAATTAAAACAAGGTATAATTTTTTTCTAAACATAAAGCACTAAAGTAAGAGTATTCCAATGACAATGATGAAACAGACATATGCGGTCATGAATTGGTATTAATACAACTTCTTAGAAAGTGATTTGTAAATATATTTTAAGAATATTAAAATTTCTTATAAATTATGTACTAGTAAACCTAAAAGAAAATGGGAAAAGTCTATATCCAAAGATGTTTGCTGTAGAAAACCTGAAAACAATTTAAATGCCGATAGCATGAAAATAGATAAATAGAACTAAAGTACTCCACATAGTAAGTATTTTCAGCCATAAAAATGTCTGTAGAGAATTTTTGAAGATAGGGAAAACTGCTTCTGGTAAAATGTTCAATAGAAACAAAGCAAAACCCCAAAATACAGTCATAACTCAACTATATAAAACAGTATAAACAAATGTAGAAAAAAGTAGAAGTTTAATAGTGGTTATATCCTTTGTGGGATTTTTAGTTACTTTATTTCTTTTATCTCCTCTTTAGCAAATTTTCTGTAATCAATACATACCACTTTTAAATAGAAGGAAAATATTTTAAAAATAAAAAAAATCAGTGTCTGCACCAGATTATGGCAAATTATAAATCTCACTTATTTCTATTTCACCAAAAAAGGGACAATAATAGAAAGAGATAGAAATTAAGGCCTGAACTTACTGACATTTAAAACTACCTTCAAGTTAGAAGTTAAGAAAAAATTAAAATCAAATAAAAAACCTGACTGATTAAAGATATGAGTCCTTTAAATGTATTTTATGCACAAAGGTATCCTGAACACTTAGTTAGATTTGATCATTTTCTCCCTAAAAAAAAATCTCCATCATTAATAAATATGGAATGTACATTTTAAAATTATATGCCACCTCCCATCTTTGCCCCTGAAGTACAGTACCTCTAGGATTCTGAAAGTGGCATTGCTACCAGGAAACAGTTCAGTCTTCACAGGTCCTTTTCTGTGTTCTTTAGCATCTAGGTTGGAAAAATCAGATCCTGCTTTGCTTTGACCATCTGCTGAGCCAGCACTTTTCTTATAATGATTTTTTTGTTCAGGCATAGTAAGGCAGTGCATTCTTGAGAAACAATTTGCAGCATTAGCTTTTACATGATCCCATGAAAATTCTTTTACCTTCTCTTGAATTTTTTCATCAACTGGAAGAATTTCAGGAAATTCTCTCAACAGCCAATTACGATCCTTGAAAAACTTATTCTTATGAATCTTGTAAAATGTGTCCCAATATTTACTAGCTTCACTCTCATATTTAACTAAAATAAAGAGAAAAAAAGATTTTTCTGTGTATTAACATTTGTTATTAGTTACTATTTTAATAACTACATTTAAAAATCAAATACTGTTACATGTTACATACATTATCATTTGTAACAATTACATTTACTATTGAATAACTTGAATATTAATAATAATATTTATCTGATATTTTTTTACCTTGTAAAAATAAAAACTACCAAGTATTAATTCCTTTAAAAGTGTCAATGTGTTGGGGTGTTTAGTCCTTCTCCCATAAATCTACTTTTATCTTAAGTTTGGCCAATAAATTTTTGTGAGGAATATAATCATTGCAAATTACTTTGTACAGTCTAATCTTGGAATCTTAATAATCACATTTTTACCAATAACCTGTAGGGCTCTTTATTATCTTGGAGAAAGGACATTTTATTTTTATGTCTGTATATGCAGTTTCAACATGACAAATGTCTGTGAAATTGGTAATCAGACAAAACTGTAGAATTATAGATGACATTATTTTAGAGCCAGAGTGGTCTGTCAAAATAATCTGCTTCAACTCTCCTGGTTTTACATTTGAAGAAAGGGCAGCACAGAAAGATGAACCCATTTGTTCCAGGTCCTGGGGCCCAGTCACAGCAGAGCCAGACCTGATTGCTGGAGTCTAGGGCCCACCCATAACTTCATTCTTCTTCCACCTCCAGAGGCATCTCTTTTTATTAACATCTCCTAATATGAAGCCTTGAAAGAGAATTTCTGATGCCCTTTTAAAAGATACGTGCATTTTGTGATGTTATCCCTTAGACTTCACTTGGCCCTGGGATCAGGATTAGTCAACAGTCTCAGAACTTCAGGCATTCTTAGCTTTCTTCCTCCAGGAAGCTCCTTCTATCTCTACCTTAAATTAGTTTAAAAAATTAATCCTCTCACTCCATCACTCATTCACTCAACAAACATTTCTTGAGTTCTAATATGTATCAGACCTAATTTCTAGGTTAAGAATTACTTTCACCCAGTATAGTCACATGACATTTTGAAAGTGCTTTCAAAGGATAAAAAAACCTTCTATTACTATAGAATAATTTCCAAGACTTAATGTTCGGTGAAAAAGCAAAGTGTATAACAATATGTATATGATGCAACCATGTTAGATAAAAAAGCAGACAAAGAACACATGTGTGCATGCACAGAAACATAATGTATGTAAATACACATATTTACTTGTAGATGTACAAAGTATTTCTGGAAGGGTAATCACAGAATTAGTAATACTGGTTACTTCTAAAGAGGGGAATTGAGTAGCTGTGGACTAGGGTTTGAGGAAGAATTTTCATTTGAATTTTGATTTGTGTGAAATTACTATCTACTACAAAAACAAATTAAAAATAAAGTAATGGACTTATTTTTTTCATAATTTTAAAGAAGCCCCTACTCTCAGAACAAGAAGTTGCCTAGAGTCAAGTTTATCTTTGTTACAGGGCCCTGTCCTGAAGCCTTTATAGTTTTCCTTTTCTCTCCATTTTTATCTTTATGGCCTTGTACCATGGATCTCCACCCATCTGGCCACAAGACTTCCTTCCCATCAAGGCTAAATTGTATCTGGCAGCAGGACTGCTATAAAGTCAGAAACTCCCATCTGTATTTAAGGTCTGAGAAATGAAAGTAGATCTCTGTAACAAAAGAGTTATGTGATATTGCAGTCCAAAATATGCTCACATCTGCACTACTGGAAGGAAACCTATTTATGGTTAATCTAAAAATGTTATGTATCTACCTTTAAAATACTTCTATCACTACTTTTAAAAATTGGAGTGTACCTGATATACTGTATGAGAAAACAAAACAATATTCTGAAAATCAGACTCAAGAGGAAATAAGAAACTATCAAATTTCTCCAGGGTCTTCTTATACCTTCTTTTGTTCCTTTTACCTTAAAAACTTTCTTTGTAACTCACTCCATGCTGGTAAGAGGTTTTTCTGCTAAATAAAAAGCAACTACCTAAGAGGAACTACATTTAGTCAAATCTCTAGTATCTAAGTTTCCAATATCAAGCTATGTGTGAAGTGAGTCTGAGCCTAACTATCAGTAACTACAATGTAATACTGTATCTTGATTAATTTGTGGGAGTAGTCTCCTAGGAATTAATAGGGATGTGGTAGGTAAGACAGCAGGGGAGTAACTTGAAAGAAAAGATTCATAGCAGTGCTATTTAGAACTGGAAAAAGTGGGAAGTAAGTCAGATGCCCAACAACATAGGAATTACCAAGCAAGCCATGCAGGTCGAAAAAATAACCTTATGTAGCAATTAAAATCTAAAGGATAATAATATTAAAAGAAAACACTCACACACAATGTTCTATACACTGATTGTGCCCCTAAAATTTATTTCATATTCATTTATAACAATCAGATAAACTTTGGAGTGATGGTAACAATTTAATGATTATTAGGTAATTCTTTCTTTTGCAAAGTTTTATCCACATTTACATGAATAAAAAGAATCCTAGTTGAATTCAACTTGCCTACAGTTTCCTCATTTGATGAGGGGTTGACTTAGAATATCTCTGTGTTCAAGCTCTAAGAAGTCTTTGTACTTTTCTATTAAACCCCATGAATTTATGTAGAACATTTGACATTATCAGTTCTTATAAACTATAAAACCTTAGACTGTTGTCATAAACATAAGCTTGTACTACTATTTTAATTTGTACAGTATAAAAAGAAAATGAATCTGTAGTAAAGTGATTGGAATCTGGTTCAGATAACAAATATATCAAACATCTAAATTCAATGCTAGCCTATGTAATCTTTAAAAAGGATCTGATTATGATAAGAAGATGATGGTAAAGTTCTGCTAATACATACACTTCCGAGCCTTTTACTGGTATTTACCATTCAGGAATTAGGAGAAAAAAACCCAAACAGTTGCATAAATCATCATACCATATCAACAACATTAAAACTAAAAACAATAACACAAATAGTTTCTTAACTGTCAGGCACTATGTCAAAACCATTACTTGGACTTTTTTTTCTCATTTTATGCTAATAATACCTCTCAGATAGACAAATTATTATTCCAACTTACAAAGAAATTCAAGGTCAGAGGGGATAAAAAAGTTTCCCCATGGTCACCCAGCTAGAGACAGGATCCTGATCAAATCTATTGGATGTTAAAGCTCATGCTCTTAGCCATTATGCTACATTGCCTTCCTAACACAAAATCAGTATTAACCTGCTCCAAAATATCTCTGAAAATAATCTCGTGTTTTTCTGATTCTGTACTTTCTTTTTACTATGAAGCATTAAGTTGAAAGTAAAACCTCAGTATGACTTATAATCAGCATAACTAAATTGTAAAATAATGCTGATTGGTGTAAAAATGTAATAAAAACATATCTGAAACAAAATTAATTAAATCCCATTTGAATTATTTAAATATAAACTATGCAAGGTTATATGATGAAATTATGATGGACAATGGGAACATAAACTGCTCTATGAGACCAGATGAGTTTGTGGGATAGGAACAAAACAGAAACAGCATCCAGGATGGACTAATGGGCTGGACCTCTTTTTTTGCTATTTAAGTTGTTTTTAGCAGAATCTCCAATCAATGCTGGTAACTCCATTGTTCTCAGTAATGTGTGACAGCTTCTGAGACCCCATGGAAGTTCAAATCAAACTCCTAATTATTGTTATGAGACAATATAAACACCTTCAACATCTGATTTAATTTCCTGTATGGCAAGAGTATCTGTGTTAACAGGGGAACTGGAAGAGCTACTTTTCCTGACCATGAGTGAAAAATTTAGTTTCAACCTGCTGTTAACTCATCTCAAGTTCAGGCCAATAATGAAAGAAGAATACAGTATGGAGAAATCTGCCCTGTCTTCATCTTGTCCAACTGACCTCCTAAACAGGTATATTAAGGATCAATTTTTCTTGGAGGAGCATTTTTTTCCTTTCACTTTCCTAGGTTGCCAATTCAGAGTTAATTGCTCTATGCTCCTGGCAGTAAAAAGGATGCAGTGATATGTATAACCACTGCCAAATGAAGCAACTTTTCAATTATTCATTTATTAAATTCAATACTGCTGAGGGGAAGAAGGACCGCAACACACTGACCATGCTTAGATACTCAGAATTCACCCTGAATCACAGTGAATAACACAGCTCAGAAGTTGAACTAAATCATTTATGTATCTGACATACATGATGTCATTAACATGAATTATGAAAATGTATTCTAAGTTGTAATGTGATGAAAAGCAACTTAAAGTTATTTTTGCACATCTATTACAAAAATACCTGAAGCCTCAAAGCTGGAAACTGCCACATGTCACTGATAAAGTCCATTGTCTAATAAAAGAACACTCTTAGTTATGACATGAGAAGGGTTATTTTCTTAGAGCACTGCATGAAATTTTAAATGATCAAAGCTGAATTATAAACAAGTACCCTTAAATTTACCAGCATATAAAACTTTTAGCTGTTCTATATTTTTCACATAGGACACTTTCAAGTGATAAGGTATTCATAAGGTTAAGGTATAGTGAGATTATTTTACTATTTTGCTTGATACAGATTACTCACCCGAGGCAGTAGCTATTTACAAGGATATTTTAAAGTAAAAATAGCAGCTGCTTTTGTTACTATGTTTTAAAAACCCATTACATCTGCTAAATAACCAACTGAGATATAGCACAATGGAGATGTTTTAGGAAATGATAAGATATATTCATGTTAACTAAAAAACTGCCAAATGTATCTTTCCTATTTCCTTGAACTAAGCTGCTTTTAAAAGAAACATGAGCATAATAAAATCTAAAAGAAAATGTAGAAAGGAAATGTAGAATTAAAAGTTATAAATCAGGGCATCTGATTGAAAGAAATATTGCTGAAACCCTGGATGCTACACATTTTGATCACAGAAATGAAATGTCAACCATCCTGCAGCCAAAAACTGTATAATGTGATGGCCAAGTTCTTATTTTCAGAATTGTGAGAGTGTTTCCTGACTTCAGTTCTCACCAACAGCTGAGACAATAGGTGAGAAATGGGAAGTGGGGTTGACAGGAGAAACACACACATACCCCCCACAAAAGAAATGTGCTGGAGAGTTGGCAAGCATGGGAGAACAACCAGTATTTCCTTCCAGTGGCATTAAAATAAGTGAGATGAGCTCAATAAACCAGTGCTCATGTTGTATAATAACCTGTGAATGAAGTACTTTGTGATGGGAGAAAACTGGCTATCAAAGACTTAAGACTCTCCTAGATAAGAAGAGATGATGGTTAACAGAGAAGCTGGGGTAGAACTGGGTCAGAGTTTCCTCTGGGTTTTCACAAAGTTTGGGAATACAGCTTTTAAACAGATCTATTCACTTTGG
>JAVSCE010019068.1:0-24248 GCA_032199065.1 Smutsia gigantea
TGTAATCCTTCTTCATCTCTGCCTCCACCCAGAGCCCTGGGCAGAGCTCTTTATATAGTGACTCAGTCAGTAATAGCTTATTGCCTACGCGTGTGGAAGCAGTAGCCTACAGCAGGCCAGTTACATCATCAAGTAGTTTAGGTTCAAGTGAGAATCCTGGACATAGGAACCTTCACTTTATCCACATGGACGCAGCAACTGAAGCCCTTCTCTATGACTTTGAGGGTAGGAACGAGAGTCATGTGTATTTGGCTCTTGTTTTGGGCTAAATTGTATACCCCACTCATCAAATTCATATGTTGAAACCTAACCCGTAGTACCTGAGAAGGTGACTGTATTGGAGACAGAACCTTTAAAGAGGTGATTAAGTTACAGTCAGGCCATTAGGGTGGGCTCTAACCCAATCTAGTTGGTGTCTTTATAAGAAGAGAAATTTTGACTCACAGAGACACCAGGGGTGTGTGTGCATGCAGAGGGACAGCCATATGAAGAGGCAGCAAGAAGGCAATTTGAAACCAAGGAGAAGGTTCTGGAACATATCCTGCCTTTATAGCTCAGAAGAAACCAACCCTGTCGACCTCCTGATCTTGGACTTCCAGCCTCCAGAGCTGTGAGAAAATAAGTTTCTGTTGTTGAGGCCACCTTGCTGGTGGTACTTTGTTGTGTCAGCCCTAGTAAATTAGTGCAGTTCCTGGGCACCAGCACAGTGTCTGATGTTTTACGGCTTAATAGATGAAGTTCTTTTGGCAGAAATTGCCTCCTCTTCACCCAACCCCGAGCAGCTGAACACAATCTGTAAAACCTCCCTTTCCTTTCGCTTGCCCCCAAACAGCCTGATGGGGTTTATGGAGTAGTTGGGAATAAGGAGTGGATTTTGGATACTGGTATTGATGTGCAAAATTCTTATTCTCTTCTTTGCCATTTGCATCAAAACATTGTCAGCAAAGTTCCATCTTAAGATATTAATTCCCCTCTTGAAATGTTTTTGGTTTAATGTCCACACCAGAAAACAAACAGAAAACCTACAGAAATTGCATAGACTAATGGAAATATGACAAGCATAACACACTTTTTTTGGTATAGTTTTGTTCTTCTAGTTTGTGTCTCAGAACTTGGAAAGGACTTGGGGGAAAAAAAAAGAGCTTTGGCTCTCAAACGTGTTCCTCAGGAAAAATAGTTTAGGTTTTGTTGGTGTGCCCCCAGGAGAGAACATTCTTGCGTCCTACAAAGTAAGCTCTTGAGCTGATTTCCAGAGAGTAAAAATTCTCTCTGGCATTCAGTATAACTAATTATTAACTCACTTGAGAAAACTAGCAGCTTGACATTTAAAATGATGGCCTGAAATTCATATTTTACAGACCACATTGATCTTTAAGACAAATCTTTAAGAGGGTTTTAATAAGTCTTCAAAACATAGTCATCCAATTATGTTTCGTTGTGAGTGTGACGATTTCTGGCAATTATAATAGAATGAACAAAGGCTGTACATGAACAAGCAATTGCACTCCTTTTTGGAGTTTGACTACAAGTGCCGCTTATGTTGCAGGAACCGCGGGAACTACGAACAAGGAGCGGGACACAAAGACATATGGCGAGAAGCAGCATTTATTAGTTCCTATCCAAAGGCTGAGCCCCAAGTGCAGCAGGGCCATGCCTTTTATACATTCACTACAAGGTTAGGGGGAGTCAGCACCCAGGAACCGTTGCAGTGGGAGATATTAGGTCACTATAGGTGTATTATTCAGGATGCTAGTTATATTTTAATCTATCTCTGTAAAGGTTACCCAAATCCCCTTTTATAAACTAATGGGCTTCCATGACTATGATGAACAAGTTGTTCCATACCACTGAGTCCAGGTGGGAGGAATACATTGTTACATTGTTTCAATATCAAGCACCCAAGCACCTTGTGATTCCTCTATATTCCTGAAGCCTCAACAGAAACTTTGTCTCCTTGGCTTCCTACCACACTTACAGTTCACTAAGATCTTAAATTCTCTCTGCAGGTTTACCATAGATTAGAGGAAAATAGTTACTTCAGTTAATGGTCAATAACATTAAAGCTCAAGTTGAGATAAAAATGTAGTTGTGCTAAATTCTCAACTGGAAAGGCATGTGGATTGTACTATTTGCAACTAACATATCAAATCCATGGTTAGAACACAAGTCCTCAACACATATAGCATAGTCACAAAATGCTTATATATCATTTTCTATTATATTGAAAAAGAATGTTAATCTAGCACAAGATAGGATTTGTGGGAATGTATGAAATAATCTGGAGTGCTGGGGAGCTATGTAATTCTAATGTGTTGAAATTGGTATGGTGACTACATTACCTATTTAGAATTATTTCATTTTTCTTAAAATAGGCAAGAAATTATGTTTTACTAAATACACTCCATACAGATTTTGGAAGAACCAAAAGAAGAACTCATGAACCAATGTTAGGAAACATTTTTGTTCCTCTTAAACAACTCTTCCACTTAAATAGAAATAACTACTGTGAAAGTCCTTAAAAAACTCTTTCAGTAATTGTGCATTGCAATTTACAGATTCAACTGTGTGAACTATTGGCCTAATAACTATTATTAATTCCATTTTTGCTGTGTCTTCCTCATCTCTCCATCCTTCCTATTTAACTGGAACCACATTGCTTCAGATATCTATCTTTTTCCTGTATTGTCACAAAAACAATTTCATCTTAGTGACTCTGTTCTTTCTGAATGATAATGTCCTTCCCAGAACTGCCAGATTGAATTTACAAAAATATTACCATCATCAGCAAATGAGAACTCATTCCCCAATGGTAAGAGTTTAGCAACTAAATTGCATGGCAAAATGAAATCCCATCTTCTTCAACATTGTCTACTCACTAATCTTTTTCATTAAAAATACTTTTCATAATTGCTTTTTGTGGTTACAACTATAAAAATGTTTAAGGAAAGCTGCTAATTACTTTTAATACAACTTGATGGTAACAGAGAGGAAAATATTTCTACGGACAATGAGTTGCATTCAGAGCTCACCCATAGCTAGCCCTGACTACTCCAATTCTACTGCTTCCCTAGATTGCTAGCTGAATTTATGTTAAAACCACCACACTTAATTATTCCACCTACATGCGAACAAATAACTTTTGTGTAGATTAATCAGAGCAAATTGGATGATTAAAGTAAAACTTTAATAGAAAATTTAAGAATAAATAAAAAGCATAAACTAAATTACATATGGAAATCAGAATGTGCATCCAAATAAAATTTGAGGTAGGAGCTTCCTGGGCTCAAATACACTTTTGCTTAACGATATCTCATCTGTTTTTAATTCTAGCAGGGTTCTCGAATGATATGGGGCATCTAATAAGTTAGCCTTCTTCCTGAGATCGGCAAGAGGTTCAGCCCCTCAGTCCCGCTTTCTGGACCTGTCTGCATGTGTGGACTTCCAGCTGACTCTCTCTGTGATCATGAGATGTGCCACCCTTTCATTTTCCTGGCACTGTTGGTGTACCCAGCTGTAGGTTCTCCTAAGTAAGAAAGTAAATTTTTTGACATGCTGTTAACTTATATTCCTAGTGTTATACAGCAGCAGTAGCTCTGATTTCTGACTTCCTTTTGTATCCATATGTTTTCATGGGTCATTGCAATTCCTGCCTCCAAACTCTGATTCTAGTCTCAGCTCCTAGACTCGCTTTGGCTGTTGGTATTTTAGCAAACATGAGGCAAGCAAAAGACAGAAAAGTGTATGTGAAATTGAGCTGGTTCTCCCTCTCTAGCAACTGTTTAATCTCTCTGGAAAGATTCTGTTGGAAGACAACACATGGAAGGGATCCTTGTTATCCTATTTTCCCTGGCTAATTCTGATACTTGAGTGAGCTCATTCAAGATCAGCAGAGCTGCTTCTCTGATCAACCTAGACATGTGCCATAAATGCTAATGTTGCATGCCACTGAGGTTTTGTGATCACTGCACCACATTATTGTGGCAAGAGATAGCACATATCCATGGCCCCACCCTGCCTTCCAATTTCTTCAGGCTTCAGGTCAGCCAGGAATAATCCTTTAGATTTATATGTTAAAGTCTATGCAATAATTAGATGTACAGATTAGGTATATATTTTTGTATGTGTGGATTAAGAAAACCAGGAGGTAACTCATGTCTTATAACATAAAGTAAGCAAAGTAAATAGTCCTTTGTACAGCATAATTTTAATTTTAACGGAGAATTTTGCTCCAAGAATTGGGAGAAACTTAAAGGAGATACCATCTGAAGTAGGAATTGTCTATAATGATCAATATTCAAAGCAACTGATATTATGGAGGAAGAAGACTAAAGGCAAATTGGACTTAGCCCCACCTTCCAAGAATTAACAACCAGGTAGATGATATCAAATATATATATAGAATTCCTCCTCCTCAAGATATTCAGCTTAGTATGCTTCTTTAAATCCTCACTGCCATTACCTTAGTTCAAAACACCATCAACTCATATGTTGAAAGTGCAAATGGCCTTTTCCATTCCATTCTTCACTGTGCCAGAATGATCTTTATAAACAAGCAAGTTCTTGGCACCAACTGGAGGTGTAGTGAGGTGTAGACGAGGAAGTCTAGGGAAGACGTGTGCAGATAAGCTCTTGAAATGTACACAAAGCATGAAACTATTTTTTTAACCCATGTAAAGCCTCCCCAAAGAGAATTAATTGCATATAGAGAAGATTGAATAATCAAGTGAACAGGAGGGGAAGTATGCAATGCCCATCTCTTTCACTGGCATTCTGGTGGCAGAACGTGAGAACTCTCCCTGGTTTCAGTAACACGGGATTTCCTTCATTAAGGCTTCTATCACTATTGGTTCTGCCAAGTACCTGATCAAAATCAAAGAGAGATGAGCCACTAAATGATACCAGCCCCTCATCAGGCAGATACCTCGTAGCAGGTTGACTATATGAGATCTTTCCCTTGTGGAGGAGGTATCAGTTTACCCTCACTGGAACAGACATGTATTCTGCATTTGGATTGGCCTTCCAGCCTGCAGTGCTTCTGCCAGCCCTGACATCTGTGCACTTACACAATGCTGTCCTTGCTGTCATGCTACCACTCCAAATACAGCTTCTGGCCAAGGACATGTTCAATAGTAAAAATAAATGGAATACCACAATGCTTAAGAGAAAGGGCCACAGAGGATTCAAACATCTCAGAAGTATAAGTTTGAATCACCAAACTCAGTAAAGAACTCTGACAAGCTAAGAAGCTGGTTGAGGCCAAAGTGTGTGCAAGATGGTAACAGAAGGAGTTATAAACTGTGGCCTCTGATCATTCTACAGAAATCAAGACAATTACAATTGAATAGAGTTTTGTTGCTTGTTAGAAATAAATACATACACTTAAAGTTATATGAATTTAAAGATAGATAAATTATCTCTCTTCCCCTTATTATTTATATAAAGATTGCTGTTGGCAACTACCTAACATAAATTAACTTTTCAGTTAAAGACTGTTCAAGTGGCATTGTGCTAGAATTAAAGGAGAAAATTATCTTCACCCAGAGGTGGATACCGTAATGGTTGGGACCTTAGGTCTTCCCATATAGCATATTTTTAGTACGCAGAGTAGGCTAAGCAGTGAACTGTGACAGTTATTCAGTAATTGTCTCTCAGCACGAAACCCACTCTTATATACTTAGCTTTATGATGCAGGGATAAGGACTCTGCAAACTGCGTATCTTCTTTGCCAGCTGACTCCGTTATCAAGTTCTGCCAGTAGGGTGGTAGAGGAAGACAGGAAGATAGGAATATGCTGCAGTCTTGCCAGAATTGTCCCAGCAACAGTACTTTGCCCTAATAGCAGAATGTCTGGTTCTTTCTGCCTTTAGCTTCTTTCTACATCTTAGTATTTGACCCACTCTGCCGGCTTAAAGGACAGCAGCAATTAGAGTGTGACCCCTCATTAAGGTTCTGAGCTCCAAATTCAAATGTGCCTCCCCACTTTGAATTTCTATAGTCTAACTTCTATTTATTCTGGAAGTCATATAGTTGGGAGCTCTTCCTGCAGTTGTTATCTCTGGAATGAATTTTTTATCTCTGAAATACTTTAGTGTTCCCACTTACTCATTCAGCTCTCCAATACCTGTGAAACTAATTCCTCTGTTAAATTCTCAGTGTTGAGATACCTATGTACCTTTAGTACTTCTGACTGAATGCTGACCAATACAGTGTCTCCTAGATTTAAAACGGCAAGAGTTCCTTATTTCCCTTAGGATAAAGCACAGAAGTCAATCACTTGGTCTGTAAGGCTCTGCACATTCTTGCTTCCTGATGCAACTTCTGGTGCTTCCTTCCATCATCCATGTCATTCCAGTCAAAGTGAACTGCTGGCAATCCTCAGAATGCTCCTTCCAGAACCTTTACACATGGCATTTCCCCCACTACCCTTGTGTAATATATATACACTTTTTCACTAGAAGAATCTTTCCCTTCATAGCCTCTCTCACTTCATAGACTCTTTTGGTGTTTCAGGACTCATGTCTCATTCTGTAATGACTCTTGAAGGATTACATTTTGAAGACCCAGTCACTCACCCCAAACATATAATAAACATACCCCACACTTCACTATCCCCAAGTCTACAGTGGGTGCCTTGTGCTTATTGCTATTTTGGCACTTAACACAGAAATGAATTCACAGAGTGTCTTTCCACATAGCACAGCACTGATTATTAGTAGGAATCCAATAAATACTTGTTAAATAACTTTAATAAATATGTTACATGAGGTGGATTAGGGAAATACCAGAAATAAAAAAGGAAGATGTTCTCTTGAATGGAAAAAAAATGGAAAACTTCTATAGATCTGTTGTAAATATATCGGGTCCTCCTAGACAATCAAGGATGCTCTCCTAGCTTAAGGTCAGCTGATCAGCAGCCTTAATTTCAACTGCCACCTTAATTCCCTTTGCCAGGTAATGTAACATATGCATAGGTTCCGGGAAGAGGATATGAACATCTTTGCGGAACTGTTATTCCATCTGCTGCGATCACCACCAGAACACTAAGGAAAGGTCTGTGAATTAGATTATTATCAATTACTATCCAGGTTCTATGCCATTCTGTTTTCTTTTTCTTTTTCCACAATTTTCATCACAGTCTGATTTATTAAAGGGAATTTTCTTTATTCACCACTAGGATAGCCTAATGTAGATGGATGTACTGTTGGTTTCTCACTTATTTTATAGGTTATGTGCATTTCTTTTTTTATAGTTTATGTTAAATAATTAATGAAGAGTTTAGAAGCAATTAGAAATCATCAGGTAAATGCACAACATAATTATCAACAACAAGCCAGGAGTAAGCTGCCCCCAGTTACCTCTCCCTGAATTTCAAGATTGAAAGAGTAGAGTGTTTAATGGAACAGGGAGGCTGCAGTAACCAAACTGGACTTCATGCATTTATGACCTCTGAGATTCAGAAAATGAAGAGAAGATTGGGCAGCAAGGAATAAATATCTCATGGGGTATTCAATGGTTGTCTTGATTTTTGTCAGTCTTAAGTATAGGAAAATATTTCAGATTGGGCATGGTCAGCTTAATATTGGCTATCAGTTTTGAAATAGTATATGTAAAAGTGAAGAGGTTTCTAATCTAGAGTACCATTAATAATGAGCTACTTCTCGGTTGTTTTCATTTGTGTTTGAACAAGTTCAGTAGATACATGGTGGTAATTTTGGCAACGCCTCAGAAGAGTGATTAATTAATGAAACATCTTTTTGTTGTGGAATTTAATTCTAAATCACCTAGAAGATAGCAAAATTCATAAGCTAGTGAAAAAGCCATAGGTCTGTCCTTACGTGTTAAAATGTGTTTCATAAAATGTGATGCTTTTTTTTCTTTCCTCACTGAGTGTTTCTTTTTTGAAAGTAATTTGTTGCTCTCTACACTCAGATGTTTCTTTCCTTTTCATGAAATAACTAAGGGATACTTTAGTAAAAACTGAGGTAAAGTTATATGAAATTCTAAAAAGAGCAGCCAGACTTCTGGATGTTTGGCAGTAGGCAGAAGTTTGAAAGAACAACACTTTCAGATTAGCTTGGAAACAACTTGTCTTGTTCATTGTCCCGCCATTGATGTCCCTTATTCTGTCAGCGTGGGCTGAACCATGACATCTGGAAGGCATCCCTGCCACCCCTTCAGAAGTCAACCCTTGACTGACCTTCCTTTACTTACATCTGGATTACCTAAACTTCTCCATTTCCTCCACTAATACAAACACAGAAGCTGAAATGTACTGAAAGTTCAAGGCTAATATCATAGTTGGCTGTGTTGTGCCTTCTCCTCATTCTGTTCTTTTTAGCTGGCTAAAATCAGTTGATTGTATTTGTGAATAAATAGTAAAACACTAAGGCAAAAAGGAAGAAAGTTATTATTTATATGCACACCAAGGAAGCTGCTTTGGAATGGTTCAAGAAAGACAAGATGTTAAAAAAAGGGAAAAAAATTGCTGTTAAATTATATCTGGGTGAGACAGTTTTAAAATCCGAGAAACAACTAAAAATACTGTGGTATTCTTCTCTAAGATTACTTTTCTAGGTATGGAAACTGTAGAATATGCATGGTAGTTGGGATCAGTATAAAGCAGACAATGCTGATTACTAATCAAAGAATACATACCTTATCCAAAGGACATGTATGTTCAATAAAAGATTAACAAAGTTATATACATATAAATTTTTAAGATAAGCAGCATATATAGATGCATATATATATAAACACACACATATATATATATAATATTTAATTATATTTTTAACAACTTCTTAGATTAACAGGTTAATTCCAATAATAAGGGTTTTGCTATAGTGAGGTTTCAGTTACCCTGAAGATCATACATATTCTTAAGCTCGGGTTTGTGACAGTCATTAACTCTCCTTTGCAAATGGATTGATTTATGCTTGCCATTGGCATTCTAAAATCATGTACTTTTTAGATTTGAGATAGACCTTTTGGATCTTCATTACAAATGAAGATGCTAAAGTTTAATGAGGCTGCATTTTATAGTGATTAAGGGCATGGAATTTGTTGCCTAACTGCTTCCCTTTGAGTTCTGACATAGCCTAGCTATATGTTGCTTGTATAAGCTGTACTGAGATAATAAAAATAAAAAAATAGGACCTACAAATCAACATATATATGTAGAGTAAATGGAATGGTTGCTTGCACATACTATATACATGCTACATTTTATTACCTGTAAGATGACTTTTCTAAGGTCTTTAGTGTTATTAGTGGTTAAGTAAAAAAAACAGAACACAGATCACAGCTATGAAATATTTAAAAAGTAAAATACTATGTGTAGCATCAGCTCATAATTGATATTGACTAAATACAACTATCATCATGAGCTGTCTTACATTTCTAAATTAGTTATAGAATATTACAATATTTTAAGAAATACAGACCAGGGAGTAGAGATCTAAGTGGGAAGTGGTGAGAAACATATGAAATATTTCTGTCCCTGGAAAAAGAGAACCCAACCCTGAAGATACTTTGTGCAATAGTACAGGAAGCTTCGGTTTACAAAAACATTGTGCCAAGTTTGGAACTCTTAAAATCAGACAGTTCCTTGTCTTCAAAAGCTTACAGGTAGAAAAAGTAAACAAATATACCTACACACAAACATATATACATAACACATCTACATCTACAAATGGGGGAATAAAACTGAAAATTCCAAAGGGGATTATCTCCTTTTTAGATCTAGTGTTTCTGAAAGATCTTTCTCCTTTTTTTTTTCCTAAATAGATATCCCTGAAACTTCCATCCAAAAGATGAGAAGTTCCAGCAGCTCTGTAAATGGTCAAGTGTCTATATAAAGGGACATAAAAGTTCCTTCTCAGTAATTATACATGACCAAAGATACGTTATGACTATGTATTCAAATAATTGATGTATCAAGGATTGTCATGTGACTCATTCATAATTAAAAGCCTGTGCTGTGGTATTATTCCTGAACTAGTTCAAACACACACTATCCTTCTACAGCTATAGAGGAAGTTGCAACAAGAGACCTAGGCCTCTTTTCTGAATGATTTCTGGCCATTCCAGTAAAATTTCATAGAATATCTTCTACTGAGTCAGTAACATATGATTGATAGAGAGCTGTAGTCAATCCCTAGCATTTCCTAACAAAGTAAAAGGCAGGATTTTGTTCAATTAGAGTTTGTCAGAGAATTCTACTTTGGAGAATAGTTAGTGTGATTTTCAGGGTCTTATGTCATTAGGAACCAGACCTACTTACTATAGTTAACACAAGCTGCAAAACTTCCCATTCAGTGATTAAAACACAAGCCACCTATGGTGAATTCCTGAATATTCTGGGCCATGTTTGTTGAAGCATGGTCAGTAACTGCATCCTTAGTCTTTGGGGGAATCTCAGGAATAGGGGCTATACTAGATTGCTTCCTGTTGATTTAGTCTCTTTTTGGAACCCTTTTCCATAGGCCAAGAGTGATGAAATTCAACAATTGGCAATGAACACACTAACTTTCCTTAACTAATATTAAATTTTCCATTTTCCCTCATAATCCTGCCATCAGGGAATAAATTATTTCTCAGTAAATAAAATGAATCAATCAATGCATAAATAAACATCCTTTCCAAGAGCTTCATTCTGAGGGACAAATGTGGCAAAAAAACTTAGTGTGTAATTGTCAAAAATGTGCAATTTTGTTGGACACTGATTTCATAACAATGCTGTCAGTCACACAGATAACAACTCTTGTGCTGTTTTGTCAAATAATATGTGGTCATATTAAAAGAATGTTTTATAGGTAAAAGGAAGAAAATAATAATGAAACATTGCTGCAGTTTTGAACATCAGTTCCTGTTTCAGGCATTCATCATATTTAATCTTCACAAAAAATCCTCCATGTTAGTATTTTTAGTTTTTTTTCCAAATTAAAAACTGCATTTCTGGAAAAAAGATGTTAATTTCCATGCCTAAGTTCAGCTAATATGTACCTGTGGTATATTTTATTATGTCCATTCATAGTCAGTGTTTCTACTTGAGGTGTCCCTCTGCGATAGAAAATTATACATCCCGTCTGTAGAACTCAAGCATAACCATGTGAATTGCTTTGGCCAATGAAATGTGAGCAGAAATAATAATGTGTGTCACTTCTGAGCAGAAACTTTTAAAGCCAGCATGTGATCCACCATTTTGCTCTGTCATGAGAAGTAGCAGTGCTCAAGATAGAGCCTGCTCCAGCAGCCAAGGCTGAGTGGTGCAATGATGTGGAGCAGAGTTGCAGCCAACTCAATAAAGACATGCGGTATATGCTAGAAATAAGCATTCATTGTCAGCCACTGGCACTGGGGTCATTTGTTACCATAGCATAACCTTTCCTGACTGACACAGGACAAAAGACAGGACATGCACTCAAGTCAAGTTGATTTCAAGGCCTCAAGTTTGTACTGCTATTTTTTTCTTAAAATAAATAAGCCTCAGCATTAAGAGTTATTCAGTGAATGTTTTCTTCTTGTCAAGAAGAAATGTGCAATATATTCTATATAATGTACAATATATCCTCTACCTGTACATTTAGATTTCTCTTAACTTATTTATTTAGTGATCTGTCTTCTGTTGGATATCTATTATTTGTTATCTTTGTGCCTTTATTTATTTATTCCCATAAGCAAACAAACAATAAATAGAGAATTCTCTTTCCCTTTTATCCAAAAATCTTTACAGTGCTCAAGATATGACTTAATAATTCCCTTATTCTGGAAAATATTTCCTGATTAGCTGCATACCAATAATACAGTGAAAACAATCAAGCCTAATTTGTATCTGCACTTAGTCACAATAACCTCACCAATGCACAGGGCTCTTACGTCACTACTGTGCTTTGACTTCCTCCTGGCTCTGTATCCGTGAGTGAGAAAAGTCATTTTCAGTGGGACCAGAGTATTGTTCTCACTGTATACAGGATATAATGCAAGCCCTCACAGATGCCCCAAAGGAAGTCAGGTCCAAGAAACATTGTTCAGCAACATCTCCACTATTTTCTAAAAAGTCCAGAATTGTTAACATTCTCATGTGCTGACGGTCTTCTAATTTTGTTGGTTTGCAAGGCTGAGTGAAGGGTCAGGCAGAAAGCAACTCATGGACTTTATTCAAGGACTGGACAACCTGGTCCTCATCAGTGGTCTAAGTGTGCAGGCATTTCCCTTGTGGGAAATATTTTCACTGAAAAATAAATAATTGGAACATTCCTAAGGATGAAAATAGCAGCAGAAAAAGATGTTGGCTCCATTTTTGGTCAAGTGTTATATAGCTTTAAAGGCCAAATAAAACGTTCCATTTAAAAAAATTCCTTTTTAGTTTTGCTATCAGTTTGATTTAATTAGTGTTTTGTTTTATTTTGTTTCCTGAATTAACTCCAGATGTGATTTAAAAAAATAATATTGTATTAGGGAAGGTTCTAACAATGTATCTTGTTGGTATTCCTTGATAGGCTAAATATATCTGCTTTTTAAAAATTTCTTGAAATGTTCTAGCTTTGTGAAGAGTAAGGTTATACAATATGGGTAAACATTAAGTTAAAAGAAAATTTAATTATAGGGCAAACTGATAGGGAAATGGCCATTTCAAGTACAAAAGACTGAAGATCCTTATAATCACTGCTTAGGTAACTATGATTTCCTTTTTATCTTACAGTAATTGTCAAGTGATGGCCTTTTCTGTCTAGGATTTAAGTGAACCTAATATACATACATGCAGAAGCAAAAGGAAGAATGCATGTTATTAACAGTGCCAGTGTTGGCTAATTTTATCATTAGTTTTAATCTATAATTGGTCCCAAAGCCATTGCTTGTTTTATGTTCATAACATAAACCACAGAAAAACTTAAAATTCAAGGAAAGTAGTTCTTGCTGAGAAACTTATGAAAGGACCTCAAATAAGATATATGATTCTGAAAATTCATTTCTACTCAATTCAATTCTTTATATGCTCTGACTCTTCTTACTATCTGATAAACTGGTACAACAACATATTTAATATAAACTTTCAGATATGGTGAAGTAGCTCCAGTTAAATCAACCTTCCTATAGAAAACAACTATAAATCTGCAAAAAAAAAGCATGTTTGAAAGTTGCTAAGAGAATAAGTTCTCATCAGAAGAAAAAATTGTAACTGTGTGATGATGCGTGTTAACTAAACTTATTGCGGTAATCATTTCACAGTGTATACATATATCAAATTATTACATTGTACACCTGAAACTATACAAATGTTATATATGAATTATATATCAATTTTTTTTAATCTGGAAAAATAATTTAAAGAACTAATGTTGTAGGAGAATATATAAATGCAGATAGAAACTGAAGTGAAATTGGCATTTGAAAGAAGGAAAAGGAATAAGTGAATTTATACCTCTTACAACCTTTAACCTGAAGATACATTGCAATCACTACCATAAGGATCAGATAAGGCTCCTGTAGAAACACTTATTATTTCTTGCTTGAAGAACCAGAGAATAGGTTTGGGACAATCACAGTCAGTGAAATTTTAGGGGTAAATCCTAAAAAGGATGGCACTGAAGGGGAACACTCCACAGCCCATGTAAATTTTTTCCTCTGAATCCTGAACTATGCATGTGCAGTGCTGACTGTATGCGGACCAGTTGAGGTCAAAAGAGCTAATATAATAGTTGAGCTGCCACCTACACAGAGACAGCAGAATTGGAGTCTTAATTCAGCTCCATTAAGACAAAACAAAAACCAAACCAACCAATAAATAAAAACATTCTTTGGAGAAACATAAAAGAATCCAGAATTTTCTACAACATATAATTCACTGTGTCCAAGATACAATTCAAAATTACTCAATAGATGAGCAATCAAGAACATGTACTTTCTCAAAAGAAAAGACAAACCGACTTTGAGATATCCTAGAAATGGAATTAGCAAACAAAGATTTTAAAGCAATTATTATGTTTATTCTCAAGAAAGTAAAAGAAAATATGCTCATAATAATAATTCTCAGCAGGGATATAGAAACAATAAAAGTGAACTAGGTTCTAAATTTGATAAATCAATATCTGAAACATTTTTTAAAGTAACAGGATGTACGTACCAATAGAATAGTGATGACAGAAAAATATTTGGTGAACTTGAAGATGGATCAAAATAAATTACACAATCTCAAATACAGAGGAAAGAAAAGTGGATTAAAAAAATTAACAGACACTTTGGTACCTCTAGGACCTACAAAAAATATAGCATACATGTAATCAGATTTATAAAAATAAATTTGAGAGGGGACATATCAGAACATTTTTTAAAGAAATAAAGTCTAAAAATTTCCCAAAATTTAGTGAAAAAAACAACTAACAGACCCATTGTGAACAGATCCTCAGTGAAAACAAGGTATTGATCCAAATAGAGTCAGATAAAGACACATTACAGTTAAACTGCTGATAGCTAAACATACAGATAAAATCTTGAAAGTAGCAAGGGAAAAAATGTTTTGCCTACAGAGCAGTTTGGATGCGTATGGACTTGTGATTATAAAATAAGATCAGAGGATAGGGGAGCAATTAATGTCTGTAAAGTGGGGGGTAAGGAAAAATAACCACTGTCAGTCTAGAATCCTATGTGCAGCAAAAGTTTTTCTCAACAATAAAGACAAAATTAAGACATTTTTAGATAAATAAAATGATCTTCTCTACCAGAAGTGCTCAAGCACTTTCTTTAGGCTGAAGGGAAAGAAAACCAGATAGAAACAGATCTTTAGAAAGGAACAAAGACCTTTGGAAACAGTAAATACACAAGTAAATATAAAAGGTTAATTTTCTTCCTTTAATTTCTTTATAATACAAAGAATATCCAATGAAAAACATTATAACATTTTATATAAAAGGATGGTAGGGGGGTAAATAGACCTATATGGTTACAAAGTTCCTGTATTTTATTTGAGGTGGTAAGTTATTAACTCTAAGAAACCATATGTTAGCAACTGCTAACATACTACAGAAAGAAATATAACTAAAAAGCCAATAGATGAATTAAATTGAAATCATCTTTCTCTCAATCCCTATCCCCACAAAAACAAAACACAGTTAATCAAAGAGAAAAAGAGGTGGAAAAAAACAGTATATAGAAGCAGAAAATAATAAAATAATAAAACAAAATTCAGCCATATTAGTTCACTGACATCTGTTAACATTTGATGTTATCACTTATGTGTATGTGATAACAAAATGATTGCAAAGTTTCCATCCTGTATTTAGATTCAGATGTTGCAAAGAGTAATGAGAATATCTATTTCCTTTCTTTCATGGACGACTATTTAGATATATAAATAAATACATAATTTGAGGGAAAGTCAAAATTGTATGAAATTCTACATACTTTTCTCTGGAATTTAATTTCTGAGCAAAAAAATGAAAAACACTATAATGAGTTTTGTTCATTCTGTGTAATATCCAAGAAAGCCCAGAGTCAAAGCCCTTTTGTATAGGGAGCTTTTAATATTTACAGCTACTGGGCCTCTCTCCCAGGCAACTTATTTCAGAATTACTAGGAGAAGGGGGACAGTTAGTTTAGATCAATATTCCAGGTGATCCTTACTTGGTTTAGATTAGAACCATTGCCCTAGGATTCATGTGAGAGTCCACTCAATTTTGTTTGGTTTTAGATGCATGAGTTAAAGTAACTTTGGATTCTGTTTTGCACTTTCTGTCATATTATCATCACTGTTTCTTTATAGACATCACAAGCAGCAGGCACCCCTAAGTAAAGTAGGTGAAAGTTGGGGTGGGTTCCTCCAACACTGCTTAGCCTTCCTGCATTCCTTCCTGAGAAGCAAACTCTAGTGATATTTCCTAGCTGTTCTCCTTTCCTCAAAAGAAACATCAGAGGCTAAGCTAGGAAACCTTCAGTACTGCTGCCCCCAGAATCTTGCCCCATATTAAAGTTTTAGATTAACCAATGGAGGACACTCAGGCTGTTTCCTGCATCCACTGGCTCTAGCCAAATTCTCCTTTCATATCTAGGTTGGTCATTTTTCAACAATCCACAAAAAGGAAACTCCTGACTAACATAGTTAAATTTATCATTTCCCAAAATAAATAGGTACAAATGCTGCAAACGTTTAAGTGAATGATAGCTAAATATTTGTGACCTTAATCAAAATACTATCAAAGAATGTAAGTCTCCAGTACCCCTCTTTCTTGCTGCTAGGCAACTTAGCTATAACAGATCTATAACAGGAATCTATGGGGTCTGTTTCTGTAATTGCTGAAATTAAGTTCCTAATGCTGTAGAATGAACTCTGAGATAGTGTGATATGCTCAAGTTTCTGAAAAGACCGGTTAAGTCGAAATCCTATCTAAACTAAATCTTTTTAACTCCCTCACCTAAATGTGAGACTCTTTAGCTATTGCATTTCTGTATTGTGCAGTGGTAGAGTTTAGAGGTGTTAACAATTGACTTCTTTCTGGATTTGTTGTGATTTGTGGAGCATAGAACAGAAAATGCTGACTAAAATTTAATAGCATACCAGTTGCCCTTTAGAGACTTTGACCTTTTAATAACCTATGCAGATGTACACTCAGGCTGAATGAGATCTTATAAACACCATGTTGATAAAAATACATTCATTTTATGCATCTCTGAGTAAAGCTTCCCACAGTGATCCATTACACTACTTAAAGGTTTAGCCTTTTATAGAACATAAGAAAATGTTTTGCTCTCAAAGTGAGGAGCATTTCTTTTGTGTATGCTGAACAGATTTCTGGATTAATTATTTACAAGCCATTTATGAGTTGGGTTTTCAAATTTCAAAGAAAAGACTTAGGAAATATAATTGCTCTATTATTTCATGTTATTCTGATGTTTTCACAGGAAGAATGTTATCATCTGAGGCATGTTATTTTCCTATTTATGATACTCTTCAATAACGGTAAAAGAAGATGTAAACTCACTATAAAGAAATGATTGCAACTTCATTTTTTTCAATGTGACACCCACAATTCTTTTAACATCAACATCACATACCATGCAATTAACAATAGTTCGACTTGATACAGCATTCCACTGAGAAAGGAATATGGTGTTTGGAATGTTATTGCTCAATATTTCCTGAGTGAAAAAAAACATGTTTCTAATTTGTAAAACCCAAACGACTTAGCTTTATTTAGTGATTATTTCCATTTCAAATGTTGTAAAGTCTTTAGCATGATTTTTTTTTCAATTATAAGAGTGAATCTTGAGATGATTTATCTTCCTCCTTCGTGTGATTTGAACAAAGTTTTTAAACAATTTATAATCACTGATAAATCTATAAATAGATCATCGCAATCAGTTGTACTCATTAAAATAATGGCCCTGGATTCTTTTGGGATTCTGACATCTTTTATTAACAGAGAGAAAGCCTGTTTCTAGATAATCACCTGTATTTAATGAAAATCATCATAAGTCACCTTTATGGAACTTAATACTCTCCATGAGGAAGGTGCCATTAGGCACTGAAATCAGTGTAGATATGTGTTGAATAGATTGCATTTTCTTTCAATCTCATCTGTTAAATAAACATCAGAATCAGGGTACCTGATAGTAAATAAGAAACCTTCATACAACTTACACTTTTAAAAGAAAGATGCTGACCTTGCCTGAAATGTATCTTTCTCCTACTTTGGAGATTCATTTCTTCCTTAGTCACACACCTACAAAGTGCCTGGCCGAATACTAAGTTTTTGAATGAAGATATGATAGGAGTAAGGTCCTAGGGATTAACTCTAGGAGGAGCTGGTTTTAAATAGTTAGAACTATGATTATTTTCTGGTTGGCATAGAACCGTTTAAATAATTTATGCACTAAAAAGTAGACTTAGGAACAGGTACCCTGCTGGTATCTTTTTATTCACTATAAACAGCCTATTTAACTCAATGCCTTACCACTCCATATTGCCAATGGAAAGGACAGACTGTGGAGTTCTTTCCAAGGAATATTTTATGTATTATATCATACATGTGAGGCCATGAAGTTATAGATGCTAATTTGCATATAAATAGACCAACATGAACATACCAGTGGTAAGAGGGGCATTTTCATATATACATATGTATGAATATTAATAAAATGAACAACTCTCTTACAAGCATCAAATTAACTCAACTCATAGTACTAGAAACTAGAGTTTAAATATTACTATTGTAATATAATTATTACAGTGTAGAACATTACTGAATAAACAAGTTGTATTCATTCATTAGAATGCTCTTCCTTCCCATTCCCTGGAAATCATTTTTCAACCCTATTGTAAATTCGTATTACCAAGTCTAAAAATTACTTAGCTATTTGGAAAGGCAGACACAGAACTTGGAGATGTGTGCCTGAACTGAGAAGAAGGGAATTACAGTTATTGAAGAGAAACACTACAGACGTGTAGCTCTTGTAACTCCCTGTGGCCATCAGCAATAGTCTATGGAGTCCCCACTTTGCTGTTTCTTTACCTTCTCCTACATTGTTCAGCCATATTTCTAGTCTCCTTTTTTTAATCTCCTTGGTTTAGTTATATTCTAGTTTTCCTGTATTTCTAATTCTGTCATGGCAACTTGGGTTTTATTCCTAATAATGCCCTTGTTCAGGGCTCAGTGTTGGATGCTTCATCTTCCGTTGATTTTTGACTGTATCTAAAATAAAGAAAAAAAGGTATAAACTACTGATAATGGTGATGCCAATGATAGTGATGGAAAAGACACTTTATGGCCCAAGAATAATGATATATACAGTATTTCATTTTCAGAATAATTCTGTGAGATTGGCATTTTAGTGTCATTTTTCCAGAAGATAAAAACAAAACATTAGATAGATTAAGTACATCGCCCAAAGTTATGTAATTAATAAATGTTGAAACTGAGATTTGACCCTAGTATGACTAATAATCCTGTGCTCCAATATGCTATGAAATCCTTCCCCCAGGTAGAATTTATGAGTGACAACTATGAAATTTGTTTCATATATTACATTTGTATATAAAGAGACTATCATGAATAAACCAGTAGTAAGCAGATGGTTTTCACCTTCATTCTTTTATGAAACTTCCTATGCCTCTCTGATACTGAATTTTCCATATACAACATTGCTCATTTGTGACAGAGGCTCAAAGAGTAGAACTTTTTCAGATATTGGAATGACACTCCACTGGCATTCAATGCCATCCAGCTCCTGAATGTTAAGCTGAGCTCCTGAATACTCTCCTGCATATTATATTTCACTAATGTTGAGGTTTTAGAATTAGAGGTACAACACTTCACAATTAATTTAGTAAGTCAAAAGATATACCAGATATATTCTCAGGGCTTTAGATTAACATACAAACACTCCTATGTATATGTATATATGTGCATATGAGCACACACAGTCTTCAACCAAGTATTATGTAAGCCACTATATGGTAAAGTGTTACTGATTGTTTAGATTTTTTTCAATTAAAAACTGTCTTGCTTGCCTGGCATGTATTATATATGAATGGTTTTTGACAGGTTGTTCATCATGATGATTAGTAATACATATAAATCAGTTGCAATACACAAACATTCATTTAAAAAACACATGAGAATTGAACTTTATAAAATTAAAACATTAATCAACATCTGATTCAAACAAGAATATAGTTCAAGGGAAAGGTGATGTCAAATTTTTAGTAGGAAGATAGAGGTAGGAAGAAATAATGCAAGATACCTTTCTCTCTTTGTTAAGAATAAAGTGTGAAACCTTTGGCTAAGGTTACAAATAGACTCCACTGTAACCACCTACCCAATTTCCTGGAACTATTTTCCTCCATAAATAAGAGCTCACCCCACAGAACCTATTATGGGTAAAATAAAAGAGACTGGATAAATATATTTATTCCACGCACCTAGGCTATCAGCAAATATGCCTAACCAATGACTTTTCCCAGGGAATTCAGCCCTGGTAGCCCTGCTGTCTCCAACTCTAGATTTCATCCTCTCTCTCCCTCTTTCCCTCTCCCTTTCATTTTCTTTCTCTTACTCTCTCTTTCTCTCCCTGAGTGTGTATGTATCCACATATAAATATTTCCTGTATTGCATTTTATCTGACAGTGATTCTTTATCTGTCATTGCTGTAAAGAAACTCTCAGAAAAAAAAAAAACCTCAAAAATCATTCACATACAAATTCCTAACCTAAGACTGTATGCACATCCATGAGCTGACAAACTGAAGAATAAAAACTAGAAAAAGAGGAGGAGGGAAGGAGGGAGAGAAAGAGGAGGGGAAGGGAGAAAAATAGAGTAGACTGAAAGAATTAACCCAAATCATAAATTAACATGTATGCAGTTGATGTAGTTGTATGTTTTATGTATGTGGTATGTCCTTTTCAAACTTACATAAGATCTAAACTGGGTGGGAGATTATATCACATGCTGGTGGAACTCTATAAACAGCAAATATCATTCAATGGAAATTCCTGTTTAATAAAACTAGTTATAAGTCCCAGAAGGAGGCCAACTTACTTCAACAAATATTTGCTGCAACACAGGCCCAGTTCAATGATAAGCTTTAAGCATGTTCTTGAATACATTAGGTTCATTTCCCTACTTAGAAAATTCAGATTCTTTCAACACACTAGTTTAAAATTGGAATAATTATATATAACTTTCAATTAGAGTGTTAGTAGAATGTAATGTTCTTATTATCCTTGCAGAAAATATTTTCTCCTGATTTTACAATTATTTTCCCAGTAGTTGTGTATTGGTGAGGTTAGTAGTGTGAGCTTCGGGTTCAGAATGATCTGAGGTTTTATTTACCTTGTGATTTTCTGCAAATTTCTTAATCACATAATGTTTCACGTTCCACATTTGTGAAATGGGGATGATAAAGTACATAGGCCATTGGGTGGATTACTGTTGCCTAAATTAGCATCATTTAACTGAGCAATTATATTAGGTTTGCAAGGTTTTATTCTTGCAAAAGTTTTCTTAGATTGTATTTTTTATCACTCTATATTACAAAATGACAATTTAAACTTAAAGAGAATCTATAACTTTTCTGAGGCCACAAGCTATTAAGTGTGAACTTGTGAGTTAGACTCATGGAGTCTCACCATGGAGATGATTTTCTCTTACACACTATGATAAAATCCATTATAAGATCATGCACGTATGCACAATGTTTAGTGTTTGGTAAATGATCGATAAATGCTAGCTATAATTCTTTGAAGCCATTTATCCACCATTTTCAGGCTCCTTTTGATAACAACAGGTTCTCTTTCAATTTTATGTTTATTCATTCAGTAAATATGCATTGACTGCCACTTTATGCCAAACATTTTTCTTGATCTTGGCAATACAAAGCAAATAAAGCAGAGAAAAATCCCGGTCTAATGGAGCTTATGTTACATTCTAGTGTGGGAAAAGATATACAGAAATAAGGGAAGTTGTTTTTATAGCATAGCAGATCATAATAAATAGTAAAGGAGATAAAAAGAATATAAAAAGTAAGAAAAATAATGTATGATAGGGGACTAGCAAATGTCAGAGTGGGCAATTTTAGATAACTATGGCATGCTTTCAATCATTGATATGAGTCATTATGAGTCTCAGTTTTTTCATGCAGGATAAGAGTAGTAATTATCTTGACAATCTTAAGAAATTATGTGAGAATCAAAGAAAAAATATATAAGCATACTTTGAAAATTATGATACTGGTAAAACTATTAATACTACTAAAACTATCAAATACCTCAATACTTTATAATACCTGCAGATTAACTATATATAAAATTTAAAAACACTACATATCAAATGTTGAACAAATGTTGTATCTGGTATTTAATTTGGAGCAAAATTTAGGAAGAAGGACCCTAGGAAAACCAGAAACTTTAGAGGAAGCTAAATATTACAGACATAGAAGTATATAACAGTGATGTTTGAAGGTACTATCCTGTTGTGCATATGTTCAGCAAAATTTATAATTTAACTATAATACAGTATAATATATACCCACGGTGGCTCTGATGATGTTACTATAGCAAATCAAACTTCTGGGTTTCGTGGCATTCTGCGTTTTATATTTGCAATTTTATTAATATAGCTTCTGAAGTTTTCTCCTAGGGGTCACACCTCTTTCAACTCATACCATGACTTCTACAGTTAATTTCTTTTAGAGGTAGTAGATTAGATTTTTTTCCTCTAACATTGTATGTTAGAAAAAAGAAGTAGAACTGGATATTTCCATGGGCAATGTAAAAAGTAAAATTGGAAGTTAGACACACAGAGGAAACTGTGGCTCTAGCAGCTGACAGTACTGTGTCCATATCCCATTCTTCACTCCCATCTTGTTTCAGCCTCTGTTAGAATTGGTATCATAGTTAGCAGTAAGGGGTGGGCTTGAGCAGGGAATTGGTTTAGTGGACGCTTCTCTGTTCAGTCAGAACCAGAATGTTAAAGTAGGGGTCAGGTATGGGTGAGCATGTGGCCAGACAGTCTTTAAGTCAAAACAAGAAAGGATGGCATAAACATAGAGCATACAAACCCAGCGAAATCAAGCAGAAAGCAAAACATCTGGAAATTCATAGAAACTGAAAGAGCAGGATACAAGAGAGTCAGGAACCCAGATATGCAGCAAGGAGATGCTGGTCAGCAATTGAGGTCACAAAAACCAGAGATTAGCATGGAAAAAAAGGGTGCTTTAATTAAAATAACCATCTGTCCAAGCCTACAAGTTGCTTATATACCTTTTATTTGGGAGAGAACCAAATCCCTTGTAGCTCCAGCTTACAGGGCTGCAGTGTACCTGCTAAAATTGACATAGAGCTGCCATAGCACCATGTCTTCTTATGCTTAATAAATCCTGACACCCCTGCTCCTTTGAGCTTCAGCAGCCCCTTATAGATGAAAGTAGAAGAAAAACAGAGGAAATGGATAAATAAAGAATCTACTGATTCTCTCTTCCCCAACTTTGGAAAACAAAAGTGCTTTGAAAATCACTTTGCAATGCGCCACTGTGTCTTCCTCCTCCGGCCATTCAAGAGCATTGGGAGTAAAGCCAGGTAATAAATGCTGACCTCTATGTAGATATGACACCCTGAGCTAAGGAAGAGAATATGATTACATCAGAGAGGAGACTGAAATAGGTATCTTCTGTAAGAGTTCAGGGCTACATGTTTAATCCAGATTTTGAACTTACCGGTCAGACTTTATATTCACAGTGTCAACCTCACATGAGCCAAGGTATTCATATACCAAAACTCTACCTCATTATTTAACCTCTATGTCTCTTCCTCCCCTCCCTCTCTTAATTGTCAGAACTACCAACCATTCAGTTGGAGACAAACTTGGACATTATCTTAGATTATTTTTCATCTCCACATTTTGTAAGTGGTGGGACAGGTACAGCTAAAACTTTTACAGGTAAATGGAAGAAATTTCCCCACATATGTAGAGAATGAGTCTCTATGTTCACATACAAAGCATAAATTAGAGGGATTAAAGCACTTAATGAAATGGTTTATGTATACCTTGATGGCATATTTAGGGTCACATTGGCTGCTAATATAGTCACATCCTAATCCAAATGTTAAGCTTTAGACAAAACTATGCTAGAAATAAGGTAATGAAGTTGGCCAGTTGTGTAAGTTATGGTTTGTAGTAGTTAAAATTAGCTGCATAGCCATTTTCTGGGTGTTAATAATCAGAGTTTAAATGCGAGTGATTTTAAAATGTCTTTGACATCAGTTTCAAATTCCCCTGTGTTAATTCTCATGTTTTTCAAATTAATGACTTATGCAAGTTTTGCAAACTCACTGGGGATAACTGAATCCTATTTGCACGGATACCAAAGCAGGATGTCCTTGATGCATTTTTGACAAGCTAATGACACTGATCGACAGGAAGAAGTAGATAATTAAACAAAATAAAATGCCTCTTTTCTTAAGAGGCATAATTCATGATATGCAAAATAGAGCACTTAATTTGGGGAATAATAATTAACTTTTAAAATGTTGGCTATTAGTTTTAAATTCAGCTAAAACTTAAATTCTTTAGAGTATATTAATTTCAAGCAGTGTAAATCTAAGCAGAAAATATTTTGCTTATGCATTTATATTCATTGGTGTCTGGGAAAGTGAAAACTCTTTTGTGAAAGAGAAGAATTTTTGCCACCCTTTATAGTAGGGTTTAAAAATCTTATTAACAGAGGACCTTTGTTTTAACCTGTTTATTAGATCTGCC
>JAVSCE010019070.1:0-65624 GCA_032199065.1 Smutsia gigantea
AAATACCATTTGACCCAGGAATTCCACTCCTGAATTTACCCTAAGAATGCAGCAGCCCAATTTGAAAAGGACAGATGCACCCCTATGTTTATTGCAGCACTATTTACAATAGCCAAGAAATGGAAGCAACCTAAGTGTCCATCAGTAGATGAATGGATAAAGAAGATGTGGTACATATACACAATGGAATATTATTCAGCCATAAGAAGAAAACAAAATCCTACCATTTGCAACAACATGGATGGAGCTAGAGGGTATTATGCTCAGTGAAATA
Organism: Smutsia gigantea; assembly: GCA_032199065.1. NCBI lineage: Eukaryota > Metazoa > Chordata > Mammalia > Pholidota > Manidae > Smutsia > Smutsia gigantea. The sequence continues at coordinate 275 of JAVSCE010019070.1, forward strand.
AGCCAAAAAAAAAAAGACAAGTATCAAATGATTTCACTCATATGTGGAGTATAAGAACAAAGAAAAAAACTGAAGGAACAAAACAGCAGCAGACTCACAGAACCCAAGAACGGACTAATAGTTACCAAAGGGAAAGGGACTGGGGAAAATGGGTGGGAAGGGAGGGATAAGAGGGAAAAAGGGGCATTACGACTAGCAGATGTAATGTTGGGGGGGCACGGGGAGGGCAGTACAACTCAGAGAAGACAAGTAGTGATTCTATAGCATCTCACTACAGCTGATGGACAGTGACTGTAATGGGTTTGGTGGGGGGGACCTGATGAAGGGGTAGTTTAATAATCGTAATATTGCACATGTAATTGTAAATTAATGATAATAAAATAAATTATATTAAAAAAATAAAAATAAAAAAAAAATAAAAATCCTCTATGGGTCAAGTCATAAAAAAAAAAAAAAAAAGAAAAAACCCATTTTAGATTAAATATCATTTTACACCAATGTACCCTATCTCTGTCTTTTCTCCCACATTCTAGACCCGAACCTTAATCTGGAAATTTGGGCCCCATCCATAGAAATCATAGCAACTCTTTACCTTCTATGGTATGGTACCTACTAGCACCGTGTTGCTTTCAGTCACAGTATCTCATTTTGACTTTTGATCTCATTTTGACAAGCTCACCCTGAGATGCTTGTAGGACACATGTTAATATTCTCATTTTATATAAGAAGAAATTGGAGTTGATGTAGATGAGAGAGTAGCTCCAAATCATATAATAAGCAAGTGAAAGTATCTTCAAGCCCATACTTTTGATTCCCACTCCCATGTTTTGATCATATCACAGTTATTTCTTTCTATCGATGCTTGTAGAGAAACATCTCATAAACACATCCTGCATGGATAATATTTTTGTTCTGGCATCATCATATAGACACAACAAATTATTATTTAAAATTAAGCTATTCCAAACTGTCTTCTTGTATGAGATCTAATGCTATTTTTGTTGTGATTTCCATCACCATTGCTACTATTCCTTCAAGTCTGTGTTAGTAATAGATCTCATCCAACTACTCAGAAATTCTAATCCTATAAACTAACGGACTACACAGACTTTCATATTTTTGATACATAAATTACTTAATTTGGAACCATCTAGAGACAAAGCCATGAAAATAAATGTTGCATTGTAATGAATCAGAACTGTGAAAATAGTTGAACAATATTAAAGAGTTTTCGTATAGTCCTTGAATTTAGACTTACAGTTTACTCAAAATCTGACACTCATTTCTTGACATGTATCATTTGGAAACACACTGTTTTATTTTAATTGGTTTCCCTAATCCTAATAACTATAGAATGCAATTATTTTATGATTACTCTAATTAGATTCATTTAAAAATGGAAAAAGTTAAGAATTTAAAGGCTAAAATGCTAAATCTCATATTCTATCTGAATTCGATAGAACTGCTAAATAAATGTTGCCCAAGGAATGTATTGGAGTTACAATTGGGAACTTCCCAAATTTTAGGTTGGTACTACTATAGCTTTCTTTTTTCCCCTATAGGAAATGAAAAGATGCTGACCTATTCAGTGTTGCAGATCCATTTTTATTGCTTTAATTTATTGTCTGTTTTGTATATTTTTAAACTCTAAGATTTAGGCCTGCAAGTGTACTTAGCAAAAAAAAAAAAAAAAGAATCTACTTGAACTTCTTTCCAAGTTCAACAGATTTGCAGGTTCATTCAGATACATACAATTATCTGCTTGCCCTGTCACCCCTCATCTCCCCCCAAAACAAGTCTCCTTTCCTAGGACTTCGATTTTTTTTTTTTTTTACAAGGCAAGTGCTTGTACATACATTGAAGGGAGCGATGAGGCAAGGATTTAACTTAAAAGGCCAAACCTTCTCTTAGTTACCTGCCTAAATTCTTGGAGCCAAGCCGAAACTTTAAGTAGCAATTCAAACAGTAAATAAATTCTGCTAATGGCTATTAGATTGCTAGCTTGGGAGATTAGTATAGGGAGTAATTCTAATTAAATAGAGAGCACTGAAGAGAGTTGAAACGTTTTGGGAGTCAATTTTGTCTCCCATGCCTCTTCAGGAATTATAAAATCAGCTTCAGTTGTGAGGACAACCATTCAAAAGACTGCTCTGTTGCTGTAAAGAGGTTATATAACCTTTGTTTTCAAATTTTGCATTCCTTTTTCAGTAGCAAAGAGTATTTTTATTGCCCAAATCCAATTAAAACCATGCTAAATCACCATGTTCTATTTTAAGTTAACAATAATTTATCTCCCACTTAGACACAGGAAAAGGCTGACTTCAGCAACCATAGCAGAATGTAAGAACTCACAGATTCTTGCCTCCCGGTGGTTTGAAGGGCTTGGAGGAGTGGGCGTCAGGCTGATTCACTTTCTTCTGCACCTAGCCTTCTGTTCCCAGAGCTCATAGGTCTAGCAGCCTGCTAGGTAAAAAAAAAATAATAATGCATAGAAGTGAGGAAGAAAACGGGGGGAGAGTCACTAAGTAATAGATTTGGTCTGCTTTGTGGTCAGTCTCATCGAAGTTTAATTGCATAATTCTTAAATTAAAGACAAGGGTGACCAGCTGAGTTTTGCAACAAGCTAAACTATGGAAATTCAGAGGAGAAAATCTCTGATTTGTTCTGTCCCTTTCATGTAAGCGAGCTAGCCCCAGCTCTACAGCCGTTGCCTTGATTCTTTGCCTTGTGTTTGTACTACGGGTATTAAAAAACCTGAAGCATTTAGTACAGGGCTGTTGATTATAGTTTATTCGTGTTTTAATGTAGTATAATCATGATAGTCGAAAAGCTTAGATGTTGAGAGAAAAAAATCACTTTCAATTTTCTAAATAAATTTCTAGGGGATCTCTCTGAGATCAGAAACTACAAGAAGCCCCCCACCCCCCACCCCTGTGGCATTCCCTGCTCTGAGCATGGTGTGAGGAACGCACCATATTCCATATTATCACGGCCGCAGGAAGGGCCTGGTGCCTAGTTCTAACTCCCTTTCTCCTTCACTCGGTTACTCTCCGCTCTCGTTTCCTCGTGTGGAACCGGAACTAATTATGCTAGGGCGTCGTCATAGGTTATGGCAACATCATCCATGCAAGGTTGATCCTTTGCAGAGAATATACATGGTAGGCAGCACACCTATAAATAAGACTCCTGTGAGTCATTTTATTCATTTATTTGCTTATTTTAATAAGGGATTAATTTCCTACAAATATAAACAGTCCAATTTATTTATTTACTCTACTTATTCGTCGGCGCAGTGTCCCAGAAAGAGCATGGGCTTTGAAGTCTTCAATACCCTATTTTGATCCCCTGCTCTGTCAGAAGAAAATCATGTGACCCTGGGTGAGCGTCTTAACCTCTCTGAGTTTCTTCATCTTTACTGAAGGGAAAACTAATGCTTACCTCTCCAGTTTTATGAGTTCATTGTAAGATAAGTTATGTGCATTTCTAAGCACAGCACCTAACTCATGGTGGGGGGTTGATAAGTGTTAGTTCCTTCTTATCTCCAGTTCTCTTTACATCTCCCAGTCGTGTCAGCCTTTGACTTGATAGCCTGTGTTATCTCCTGACACCCACAATTTTGGCATTTCAGCTTTAGATTTGTGGTTGACAAGAAACACCAGCAGGATAGGTGGCTTTTAATTCTTTTCCTACTATAGCACCTTCTCATCCTGCTGAAGAGGGAAGAGTGCAATGAAAGTCATATCCCTTTTGAGGAGTCACATTTCTGGGAAAGAGAGATTTGTCAGAGTGACTAACATGTCTCTCAGCTGCTCAGGTATCAGGGAGGCAACCCTACTACACTCTGGATGGATGCTGCTTTTGAGACACTAGGACATCAGCATTAGCTGAGGCATAATCACATGGTAAAGGCTCTTTAAGCTCAAGCAACCCTGATGTCCTACACAGTCTCTGCAAAATCCAGTTAATGGGAACCCTTCCCTTTCTGGATGTAATTCCACTGTTTTGTCCTTAGAAAACAAATTTAGCCTCTCTGTAGTGTGTCCTCCTACACCAGGTGACAGGATCTTGCCTTGGACTATAAAAAGGAGCTCCCAGGATCTAGTACAAGACCTGCCATAATTGCAAAGCAATAGCAGCATGGGATCCTGAGCCACCTAGTGGGCATACATTTATGCCCACCTAAAATGAAGCTGCAGTAGGGCACTGGTTTCTCTGTCCCTTTACAGCCTCCCACATACCTTGCTCCTGCTGTCTGCAGTGCAGACTGTCCAAATAACTTGAGAAAAGGAAGTAACCAGATAACAACACTTCCTAGAGTGTGTCATATCCCTAGGTCATTATAGTGCTTGTATTATCTCAGATTTGCTTCTCCCTCCCCCTCTTTCTTCTCTATCTCTATCAACTCTAGAAATTTGAATCTTCTGAGTATAAATTGCTCATTGAAAGACAATGATAAGGATGCTGTGTGGCAGGGAAACTTGAAGTTTAGTGAAGCAGTTCAGCAAAGACATATCTTACATATAAAATTCCAGGACAACACACACCACACTAAGAAAGGGTGCTCTACTATACTACAAAGCTATAGTCATCAGAACAGTATGGTACTGGCCCAAAAAACAAACACACAGCTCAATGGAACAGAACTGAGAGTCCAGAAATAACCCCACACTTATATGGTCAATTAATATATGACAAAGAAGGCAAGACTATACAATAGGGAAAAGATGGTCTCTTCAGTAAATGGTGTTGGGAAACTTTACAGTTCCATGGAAGAGAATAAAACTGGACCACTGTCCAACACCATTCACAAAAATAAACTCAGGATGGACTAAAGACCTAAATATGAGAACTGAAACAATAAAACCTCTAAAAGAAAACACAGGCAATAAACTCTTGAAAATCAGCATTAATAGATTTTTTTAGATCTGTCTCTCCAGGTAAGGGAAACAAGCAAAAATAATCAAGCGGGACTACATCAAACTAAAAATTTCAGCACAACAAAGGAAACCATCAACAAAACAAAAAGGCAACCTAGTGAATGGGAGAAGATATTTGTAAATGATTCATATGACAAGGGATTAATATCAAAAACATATAGAGAACTCATACAACCTAACACGCAAAAAAACAAACTGATTAAAAAATGCGCAGAGGACCTGTATAGACATTTCCCAAAGAAGACATGCAGATGGACAACAGACACATGAGAAAAAAAATGCTCAACATCAATAGTCATCAGGGAAATGCATATCAAAACCACAGTAAGATATCACATCACACCAGTCAGAATGGCCACTATCCAAAAGACAAGAAATAACAAGTGTTGGCAAGGATGTGGAGAAAACAGAACCCTCATACACTTTTAGTGGAATGTAAATTGGTACAGCCACTATGGAAAACAGTATGGAGATTCCTCAAAAAAATAAAAACAGAAATACCATACAACCCAGTAATTCTACTTCCAGGAATTTACCCAAATAAAACAAAATCACTAATTAAAAAATATATATATGAACTCCAATGTTTATTGCAGCATTATTTACAATAACCAAGATATGGAAGCACCCTAAGTGTCCATGGATAGATGAATGGATAAAAAAGATCTAGTACATATATACAATGGAATATAACTTGGCCATAAAAAAGAATGAAATTTTGCCATTTACAACACCAGGGATGGACCTAAGGAATATGCTAAGTAAGTCAGATGGAGAAAGACAAATATCATATGATTTCACTTATATGTGGGATCCAAAAAATAAAACAAACAAATAAACAAATAGACTTTTAAACATTGAGAACAAACTAGTCTTTGGCGATAGGGGAGGGTATCAGGCAATGGGCAAAATAGGTGAAAGAAATGAAAAGGTACTAACTTCAACTGTAAAATAAATAAGTCATGGGGATGAAAACTATAGCATAGAGAACAGTCAATGATATTGTAATAACTTCGTATGGTGACTGCGCTCATAGTGGTGAGCATTTCACAATGTACATAACTGTTGAATCATTATGTTGCACACCTGAAACCAATCTAATATTGTATATCAACTATAATTTTTAAAATCCCTAGAAATTAAAAAAAGAAAGGGTGCTTTATAAATCTATTTTTTAATTGTTTGATTGCTGAAAGAAATGCTTTGTTAATCTTGTTAGTAAATTATAGACTGCAAAGAATCTGCACATGTGCTTTGCACTTTGATTGCAAGGCTATCATGCTACAAATGGCTCCTGGAGGGCATTTTCATAAGTGAGCAAATGTGGAATAAATGGAGCAACAGTGAGGAGAACTGGATTCTGAGCCCAACCGTGTCACTAAATTGTATAACAGTAGGCAGGCCATTTAGTCCATTTTTGCTTCCTGTGAAGTAGGAGAATTGGATTAATACTATATGGTCACTAAAATCCTTTACAGAAATAATGGGTTCTGAGTTTAGAACTTGGTCATTAGCAAACTATTGCATTGCTTTCCTAGCCTGTCATGAAGAAGCAATTCTCCTTGAATTTCTTTAATCACCCCTACTATCCCCAAAGTGTACTACAACACAGAATGGTCACATATCCTATGGAGTCCATCACACACACACACACACACACACACACATATACACCATAAAAAAGGATAAAGGCAGGCCGATTGTCAACTTAAAGGACATCTGCTCAAATGAATAGCTCTTGCTTAGAGAATAAATTTGTTGCAGATAAAATGCTATTCTTACTTGAAAGTGGTAATTTTCAATAGGTGACAAAATTGTTTTTCTTAGTAAGTGGTGTTTTGCTTTTATTGAAACAATATTTCCAACCAGATTTCCTCTTTTAACCTGACACAGTCTAGAGGAATTAGTTTCCAAAGTGGGGTGGGGGGTCCCCAGAGGTGTGGACAGTGAACCACTGGAGTATAGAAAGAGCATATCTATTTTTTACTTTAAAAATAATAAAAATAGATCTTTCTTAACATTTAATATAAGGATATACATTAGTGACTTCAAGGGACTCATCCAAGTGTCACACATTCATTTCCTGCCTAGTGAACAGGATCCTGAGGGAGAGTGGAAAGGTCCAATGTGGATCTCTCACTAGGACTTTGCCTTTTGCACAGACCAACATTGGACAATTATCTGGGTTATGCACATTTGTCCATTATATTATCTAGTTTAAACCAACCTAACCTAATACTCAAAGCTTAAACAAAGGCTCAAAATTTTAGTTCAAATAATGCAAGCACAGTAAACAATAAGAAAATGACAGCTGAATTTTCTACTGCAAGTCCAAATTCTTCATTGGTCAAGATACAAGGAAAAACAATGAGAGTCTAAAAGGTGTTTGGGGAAAAAAAAAAGAGTTTGCAAAATATGACATATATTCACTAGCATTAGCAATGAAACACACCTCAAGTGTTTATTTTATATTATAGTACTTGTGATATATCTTCAACATTTCTAGCTATCAAACCAATTATCCATATTAACTGAATCTAACCTAGAATCAAATTTTTAAATAACTATCATTAAACATTAAATTTAAAATTAATCTTTTCAAAGATGGTTTTATTTGTAGTAAAAGCAAATTTATTTTCATACTGTTAATAACACAATAAAGAATTATTTTAAAGCATTCATTATTCTATTTTTATCAAATCTTTTTAATTTTTATTTTTGCTGTATTTTATTATATGTACATTAATATAGCAATGCTTGTATATATTAATTAGTTATGACATAGTACACTGTATTCCTGATGGGTTCATGAACAGTTTGGTTATCACTGAGAGAAAAGTTTCCAACATGACTTGGAGGAGGCCTTCTTTACTATCTACGGGACTTGAGGAAAATGTCTCAGGTTTCTATTTGTACAATGGGGATAATAATAGTAATTAATACATACAATTTTTGTGAGGATTAGATATGTATATATTGTGTGTGTGTATATATATATATATATATATATATATATATATATATATGCATGCTTGTGTGGGTGGGAATCTTTTAAAAAGTGCTTGTCAAATGATGGTGTATTATATATTCATTCATTCATATTGTTACTGTAAATTTTCTCAAACTTTTTTCCAATATACTTCTCAGGAGAAGTGTCTGTATATATTTGAGCAATGCTACGTACTTATCTTTTCTTGGAGATTTGCAGAACAAATCACTATGTTAATAGTTTTGAGACTTCCAAAAGTGAAAGAACCTATCTAATTTAATTAATTTTTCAGATGTATTTGATCCCAGAAGCTTTTTGTTTTTAAAGGAACATATTTGAATATACCTCAGAACACAGTTTAGAAAACTGCCTTTATGACTATTTACATCACATCTTAATATTGTTTTGTTACCTGTGTGTCATGAATACTGAAGTTCAGTCTGGTTGATACAAATCCAAAGTGTCTAGGTCCGTGCCCAAAGAAAACTCAATTTACATGACATCTGACTCTCTTCATAGGCCCTGTCCTTACTGTAGTGTTTCACTGAAGTCAAAAAGATGCAGGACAACTTATTCAAATAATAATGGCACAGTGGATACCTCAATTAAAAAAGAAAGAAAGAAAACACACACACACACACAAATAGCACAGTGACTTCATTAGGGAGGTGAGGGGGGCTTTTAATCCCACTGGACTCAAATTTTTATACTGTTAAAGTAAATGAACTTAAACATCCCTTGACCTCTCTTTTATAGAACATGAATCACATATGAACTTTACTGAGTACAAATTTAGCAACAGTCTTTCCAGGGAGAGTTTGCAAAGTACAGTGCACTGTTGTTAACTTGCTCAGAAGAATGAGTTTCCATTTCCTTCTGTGATGTTTCAGGTTAAACTCAGTCCAGCAGAATCCCTGTTCTCCTTCCCTCATGAGAGAGTCACATTTCCTTCCAATCTCCTGTAAAAACTTTTCTAAACAACTGTTGACATTGGCTAGCAAAACTTCTAACCCTTCTTGCAAAAAGCAAAGGACATGGAGATGCTTTTGCACACCCTTTAAAAAAGTGTTACTGAAATATTTCCCTGTTCTTTTTATTCTTCTTTTGTGTGTTTGCTTTTTTGATAAGTATTCCTACATTTCTCTCAAAATCACAATGAAAAGCATTTCAGTATTAGCGTTTCTGGAAAAAAATTATGGGCAATATATTAAACGAAAAGCAAAATATAATGCAATAACCTTTTTAAATTGCTTTAAGAAAACTTAATAGTCTTGAATAAACAGAACAATTTCCAGTAATAACAATGATTCTTGGGGTGTTTTGTTTCTCCTTTAAAAAAAAAAATAGAGCATAAAAATATGTTTCATAAATCACTGAGATGTGTAAATAAAGGAAGCTGTGTAACTTCTTACATTAGAAAAAAATCTTTTTTAAATTTATCTGTTTGTAAGAACAAATACAGCATATCTAAAGTATAAATAATTATAAAGTCACAAATAATTTATTCTTCAGAGTGGCAAACTTTTGAACAATTTCCAAATTTTTAACACTGTAAATAATATGTAATTTAAGACTCTGTTCTTTAAGTTACAGTGATGATGAAAGATATTTTTCTTCTGAAATGCTGTCATAACTAGTTTATAAATTTGCTCAAGTTAGAAGCCAGGTATTTCATAATTAGATGATTAATGAGTCTGTTTCTTTAGTTCATGGGTCAGATAGGGGGTCTGTTAAAGATTTCCTAGGGTTTCTGAAAAAGAAAATATATCCTTCCACCTCCTTTTCTGCCTAAGAAAGCCTAAGACACCCCTCTGTGGGTCCCTAACAGAGTGGTCATTTGAAGATCTGACCTGGAAAGGGTCACAGCCTCTTCTTTTCCCATGAGAGCCTTCTGCAAGATTTCTTCCTGAAACGCAGAACTGATCACGTAACTCTCCCGCTCAAAATTTGTCTGTGCCAACACACATCCTCTCCAAGCTGACCCTTTCATTTATCCAGCTCTACCAACTGCTGCTGTTTTTTCCTTCCCACCCAGCTTTACCCTTCCTGTGTCCACTCTAAGTCCCTAAAATGACATTCATCACTCTATTTTTCAAACTTTTTTCTCTGCCCAGAATTCCCTTCTACTACTCTCCCATCTGCTCCTTTAAATCCCACCATGAATCCCACCTCCTCCAAGATGCTTTTCCTGATGCCCTCAGTCAGAATTAAATTCTGCCTTTCCTCAAACTTTCAGAACACCCATTTTGACCATTGGTATACCTTGGATTTTTCCAGGAGTCTAGCTTGTTCCCTTACCTCCTCTTATGATAGATTCACCCCTTGGGTCATCTATCCCCATGGTATTAGCTATTATGGAAATAACTGATTCCAAATGAATATCTTCAGCATAAACCACTCCTCTAAGCAACCCACTAAAACCTGCTTCTTGGTCTGTATGCTCTGTATTAGGTGCTATTATCATTATCTGCTTAGTCACTTGAGCTATATTCCAAAATCACCTTTGACTCATGAATCTTCCTTATCCTTCACATGCAATGGGTGTCCAAGCCAACTTAATCTTGCAAAAGGCTCTAGCATCTGCTCCCTTTATTTATCCCCACCGTCAGTGCTTGACACCACACTTTGCCTGGACTGTTGCCCTGGGGGCCCCAAGCTTGTTTTCTCTTTCTAGTTATTAGCCTGAGTCTGTTTTCATTTACTGCCAGTTTTCTTCCCAAAACTGCACTATCAATGAGAATGTCATTTCCAAAGTCAGACAGAGCTCAAGATCTGCATTGGCATCCAAGTGTACATCCTTGGAAAATACACATCATCTAAGTTTTGGTTTCTTCAAGGGCCAATGAAATAAAAATAGTACCTACCTCATAGGATTTGTATGATAACTAAACAATACACTGCACATAAAGCTTTCAGGACAACACTCATTCTACAGAAATACTCTATTAAAAACCTTCAAATAGGAGCTCCTATTATACTATTAGTATCATCATTCTTACTATCATATTGGCTAGACTCCTTGGTGTTGAAAGGGTGAATAATTGTTACTAAGTAAAAATGGTCTTTGTTAAATAAATAAACTCTAACAAAAAGTAGTTGGATTGCATATCAATGCCTGCAATTTGGAACATATGATCTTAGGGCTCACTGCAACTGCTATTTATTCCACTGTTTACTCCTTTGTCCATAGTGTTTTAATTTGTTGTTAGGTCTCTCCCAGCAGGCTGCTACACGAGCCTCTCTCAGCTGTACTGGAGGACAGCTGCTCCTATGGTCTGCAAAGTAAATTCAATATATGTCAAGAACTTTGTCTTTTAGGGCTCATCAATTCAAATATAAATTCCAAATTTGATGAAATAAATCCAATCCTTTTGCTGTGATTAGGTAAAGGGCACTCAGAACATTAAATGTATATCAAAAGCTCTACTGCTTTAAAAATGGAAGCTCCTTATTATCCTATCCAAAAATTCAAGACACTCGTGATCTGGCTTCAGTGCACATTTCCAAATTTATCTCTCCCCAGTACTCCCATTCCCCTCCACAGTGCAAACACACTTTTCCATGTCAGCTATACCTGTAAGATCATATAATTTAATGTCTTTCCTTATGGGCCTTATGAACTCAGAATCCTCTTCTTCCCTTGCTTTGCCTAGTAATTCATTGTCTTATTCTCTTAGTCCATCTTAAATGTTAGCCCTATGGTAAAACCACTCCACTTTCCTACCCACCCACAACTTTCTTTTGGGTGCCCATGCAGCATTTTATTTATCACATAGATGATAAGCCAAATCATAGTGTAGTTACTTGTATATATTTGAGTTTCCTGCTTAGATTATTGACTTCTTGGGGATCACTAGTCTTTGTACAAATAATAATATATAGTAAAGATGCTAGCATAGCACCTTGTATATAGATAGTGACTGCATTTTTGTTGAATAGAATAATGCTATAGTGATGTTTACAAACTGACCTTTACTGAAACTACTTCCCAGCTAGTTTTCCCAACTAGATTGTCAGTTCCCAGATGGCAAAGACCATGTCTCATTCTTCTTTGTATCTCTCAGAGAGCCTAGTGTAGAAATCTGGCCATAGTAAGGGATCAGTGCCTTTATATCAAACTGAAGTACTCCTGTTTTGACACTTTGGGTTATCCAAAATTTGAACAGAAAAATGGGTATACCCAAAGTGGGAGGTAGAAAATAAAGGAGGTGAGTGAAGTGCCTGGTTTCACACTCCAATAACTTGTACAAAGAATGAGGAAGTTCTGGCCCCATCTGGCACAGTCAGTATATTCCCTTTTTTTGAGTGTCCAACACATCTAACACATGTGCTAGGCCTCGTGAAGGAAATAGGCACAATCTTTCCTCTCCTCACCAAGGAATATGCCTTCAAGACCTCTGCATTTTTATTTCTTCATGAGGTATATAAGTTAACAATTCAGTCTTATGATCCAAAAGGGATTTCAAAGTGGTTTCATTCAATTTAATACAGGCATAGAGGGAAACCAGTGGTGCTGCAAGCACAGAACACGATTTTCACTGAGTTATGGTTGTTTATTAAACAGTCTGAAAATCTGGATGAAACCAATGCTCTTCTAAGAAATTGTGAATTAGCAAGATTTATTCAAGATTTTACAGAGGAGGTGATATTGAATAAAGACCCATAGGAAGTGAAGGAAAATATCATGCACAGATCACAGGGGGTCAAGGGCAGAAGCATGGAGACCAGTTGGAAAGCTACTGCAATGACACAAGGAAGAGTTAGAAGTGGTTTGAGATGCGGTGGTCACAGCAGAAGTATCAGAATGATCCAATCCTACTTCAGAGGTTGAGTCGGTGAGATTTCCTGATGGACTGGATGTGTGGTATGACAGAAAGAGGGGAATGAAGATGTTTGGCCTTGCCAACTGAAAGCATAGAGGTACCTGAGACAGAAGAAAATGCAGAGAAACAGAATTGACAGGGAATTATTTGAAGTTAAATTTGGACATATGAAGATTGAGGTATCTACTAGATTCCAAGAAGGGATATTGAGAAGGGAATTGTACACAGAGTCCTGTCCTTAAGAGGAAAGGAGTCATTGGCATAGTGATTGTATTTAAAGTCATGAAACTGGATAAATGCCCGAGGATAAAGAGTCCTAGGTGATATTCTATTGTTTACTGGTGGACCTGAAGAGAAAGAACTAGTAAAAGAGATTGAGAAGCAGAGATACAGGAGGAAAACTAGACAGTGTGGTGTTTGAGAAGGAAATTATTTCATGGAATGAATAATCTATTGGGTCAAATAGATTGCAGATGGAACAAATAAGATGAATTGACCATTGGATTCAGCAGTGCATTGGCTACTAATGATGCTAATTGGAGAAGTTTCTGGAAGAGTGTTGGGGTTAAACAAAAAATTAGAATAAATAAATTGGAAACTGGGGGCTTAAATAGAAAAGGGAGGAAAAAAAGCATTGGTAACCAGAGGGGGAATTGGAGAAAGATTTTTAATACAAGAGAAATGATAGTTTAACATAGGGCACATGGTACTGAAAATGATCTGGTAGAGAGGAGAAATTACTGAAGCAGGACAAAGGAGTTCTCGATCACTGTCCATAAGCAGTGAGGGATTTAGAAAACAAGAAAAAGGTTGGCCTTAGCTGGGTGCATGGACAGATCATTCATAGAATTGGGAGAAAAGATAAAAATAATGGAGCCAAACACAGGCTAAGTATGTAGTTTGTGGGAATTATGGAGTTCTCCCCTGCTTACTCTCTTTTTTCAGTGAAATATGAAGCAAATTACCAGCTGACTATGGAATAATCACCTAGTCTTCTAGGTAATACAGAGATGACATTGCTGGGCAGCACTAAGAGTCTGCTGCATGTCAGCTATATGCACTACGTAAGGCTAGTTAACAAGGATATATGTTTTGCTCCAGCTCTGTCCAGATGTGCTGGTGTAGAAAAACAATAGGTGGAGGCATATATTTGACCATGTTTGTGATTTAGTTAGATGAGTACCAAAATTGAGAGGGGGCAAAGGAATAAATGGTGTATACAAGGGGGTGATTATAATGATTATCAAGATATTTAAGCTGAGTGAGGAGGAGAGTGATTACTAGAGGGACATTAGATGAGATAAAGTTGGCCACAAATTCTTTGCTACTTTGTCCATGGAGAGTTGGAGTTTAACCTTTTCCCTCCACTGTATAGAACCTGGGCTGGCATAAGTGATTTGTTTAAGTAACAAAATGTGGTAGAGGTGGAATCCTAGGACTTCTGACAGTCCCAGGTGAACTTCTAACCAGGACATTCTAACTTGAATGTCCAACTCAATTGAGTCCTAAGGTAACTGAAGTCCTAGGCTACCTATGTCTGCAACTGCATCAGAGACCATGAATGAAAACTGCCCAGGTGAGCCAAATCAAAGTACAGAATCATGAATGTAAACTTCTGTTTCAAGCCACAAAAATTAGGTATAGTGGGAAAGTGGTGGGATCAATGGATCATTTATCCCTGTGGGGGTGGAAGGATAGCTGAGGTTGGAGCAGTGGAAGGAGCAAATTGGAAAGATGGTGACCTGAGAGTTGACTATATGAAACTTGGAGGGTTTCAATTATTGGTAACGACAAGGTCTAAAGCAGCATGAACCACAGAAATGAAATGCCAGCCACATAGGAAATAGAAAATTTTATAGTAGCCACATTTAAAAAAGTAAAAAGAAACAATGGAATTAATTTTAGTAATATATTTAATTTAATACATCTAAGGTATTATTTCAATATTAAATCAAAATTTGTTATTAATTAATGTGATAGCTTATTCTTTTTTTATACTACATCACTGAAATCTGGTGCATATTTGCCCTTACAACACATCTGAATTTGGACTAGCCACATTTCAAATGTTCAATAGCCACATGCGGCTGGTGGTGGCTACTGTTTTGGGCAAAGTCTAGAGTAAGATCTTGGGGATCACCTGGTTGAAGTAGGGTGGAAACCAAAGTGTTTGGAAGAGAGGTTATCAAATAACTGGAAAGCCAGGGCATTGCATTATGCTCACCCACACTTAGGAAAGAAATAACTGTTGGAGAGAATGGGACACAAGTATCCTATTCACAACAGCAACAAAAAAATTGGGCATTAATTTAAAAATATATAAAACATATATTTAAAAAACTAGAAAACCATATAAAGGTATTGTAAAGGTAGATTTTTAGAAAATGAAAAAGTGCACCATATTTATGAATAAGAAGCCTAAATATTTTAAAAGATATGTTTTTTTCCTATTTGTCAATTTCTTTCCATTATAATGAAAATGTCATTTTGCTAGAGCTTTGTGCATTAATCCTAATAGGTATACAAAACTTACAAAGCAAAAAAAGTTCTGGAAGAGCCTGTAAGGACAGGGATTTGACTTACCAGATGTAAATTTATGCTCTTTAAGAAAGGTAATTAACTTGGCTGATCCTAGTGCAAGAATAAAGGAAAAGTTCACCAAAACACAGTAGAATTCAGAAAAAGATCTTGTATCTATGAGTATTTATACTGTATGTAGGGGAGGAAAAAACATTTTCCTGTACCCTTTATGTTCAGTAGCCACAGCAAATAAAACTGGCAAAAGACAGAGTAACCGGAGAAAAGGTATACAAATTTTACTTAATGTTAATATTTTAATTAATACATTCATGGAGACTTCATAGGAAAGTAGCAAAACCCCAAAGGGTGGTTAGACCCAGGGTCTTATATACCTTTTTAATAAAGGGTAATACATTTTTGGAGAAGTGACAAGACAAAGGAAAAGGGGTGTGAAACGTCCGGGGGTGGAAAATTATGGAAGGGTAAATACATGAGGGTAACTAATGGAGGATAAGGGTTATTTTAGTAAGGTCTATTTGTGCAGACCCATTGGAGTGCCTACTTCCTGTCCCTGTGAGCTGTGCTTCCTCCTCCTGGTTTGGGGAAAAGGAGGGGGTAAACCTCCGCAAAGGGAAATAGATGCCTGGCTCTTAGGAAGCTGGAGGGAAAGCAGAGAGCCTTTTCTGTTTGCTGCTTTTTAAATGCTTCAGCTCAAAACAATCCTTTTGCCAAAATGGCATATTCTGACCCCTTTGATATAACAGACGTAGCATATAAAAAACAAAGAGGAAATGATTAGTTGTTTAATAAATGGCTTTGGGTTTATTGATAAATGTTTGGAAAAGAAAGTTCACTCCCTTTAAAGTATAAAAACACTAAAAAAGGATTAATGGTCAAATATATAAATAATAAAACAGAAATAGTAAAAATAACCAAAGGAATATAAAAGAAATTTTCTTTTAATTAAAAAAAGATGTTTCTTAAATTGACACCCAAACCAGGAACTAAAATCTAAAATAGTGGCAAGTGGTTACATAGATTTTTTTTAAATGTCTAAATTGCAAAGGCATAAACAAAGTTGAAAGAAAAAATTTGGATCTATCTACCTACCTGCCTACCTACCTGCCTACCTACCTATCTACCTACCTACCTACCTACCTACCTACCTACCTACCTAGAGAGAAAAACAGATCCCTTAAGGAAATAGGAAAAAGATGAGCCAAATAATGCAAAATGAGGGCACAATATGAATAGGTAAGTGTAAAAATATTATAATTATGCAGTTGAAATATGGAAAGATGCTCAAACTCAGTAAAAGAAAGAAAATTGTCACTTATCACCTAAAAAATTGGCAAAGATTAAAAATAAGATGATGCTCATTGTTGATGAAAGGGAGGAAAGTCCACAATTACTGAAATGAAAACTGGTACAAACTTTCTAGAGGACTAACATGAAATATTGATAATGTTAAAAAAAAAAATATATATATATATATATATACACTCTAATACTGTAAATACATTTAAGAAAATTACTTTAGGAATTTTTAACAAATGTCCAAAGATTCATGTCTAAGGATGCCCCATGCCCATTTATAATAGCTACTATCAAACAATCTAAATGATTACTGATATAAAATTGTTAGATAAATTGTGACACATTATGTAATGAAAAGTGATTCATTGCATGCACCAGTTAAAAAGGTCCTATATGCCTAAATAATCAGATATGAAAAAATATACAAAGTATATTAAGTGCAAAAAGCAGATTATGGCATAGTCTGTATTTGAAATCTCATTCTTGGAAATATGTTTGTGTTTGTACTCATGTTTATGCATGTGTGTGTTTATGTTTATTTAGGGTGGAAATACACCAAATTGGTAACAGTAGTGATTTTTGTCTAAGGTTAGAATATACAGGACTTTCACTTTATATTTTATATATTGCTGAATCATTTACTGTGAACACTTTCATGTTTTTTCTATTAGTTTTATAATTTTAAGGTGCAGACATTTTTATTAGAAATGGAGGGCTTAAGAATAAAAAACAGAATAGGGGTATGTTCTAGATTTCACCTTCTGGATGGATATGACTGGATCACAGAGTGGGAGCAACCATCCATTGAAGTGGCTGAGAAAAGCTTAATAGAGGGGACAGTGGAGTTGCTTCCTGAAATGGGAGTAGTTATTCCTGAGGTAGAGAAGGGAGGGGAACAACACTGAGAAGATTCCTTCTCAGAACCCGATTAAACGTCACATTAATGTTAGCCTGAGCTGACCTCATCCTTCCTATGCCATCCTTCTTGTGAATAGCCCAGCTACAAAATAAGCAAATGCTATTCAATCTATGAAAGAAAATGGCTTAGCACTGGCTATGTGCAGGCACTAGATGAGGCTTCTTACAAACAGGATTCCATTTAATCCTCACAACCTGTTATGAGGTAGATATTATCCTACATTTGTAGATAAGATACTAAAGCTCAAATGTGAAACTAATGATAAATGGAAGAGACTCCTCCATTCAAACTTTATCACTTTCTAAAGTTTTCATCTTTATCGACTAATTTTCTACCCTATTGCCTCTGTATTCACCATGATTTTACAAGATTTCTTTAAAAATGTACAAAATTAATCGAACAAGAAATAAAACAAGGGGATGAAGAGAAGCTTTGCACCTCCAATCCCAATGTCAACATAAGGAGAAAGACACATTGATGGAGCTTTGTAGTACAATGCCCTGACAAATGATAATTTTCAGAGGATGTCTTGGAACTGTTTAATAATTGTCTCCTAGATCTTATACTTGGATTTTACTATTGAAAGTTTTCAGAGTGGAAACTTATCAGCATTACCTGAATATGAAATTAAAGATAATGAATAAATACCTTTCTGTTATCTATACGGAACACAGGGGACTGGGGTATGTATGTTAAATAAGAAAAATTTAACTGAAAATTAAAGGTCAAATTGGCTTTATTCAACAATACAAGAATCAGTCAGAATTCCATCTAGCAATAGAAAGAAGCTCCACTGAGCTGTGAAAAAGGGTTTTAAAGGCAGAAAGGGGTCAGAAAAAGGAAATTATTAGGAAAGAATGTACTGTTTCAAGTAAAGTCAGTTAGCTAAGGAGAACAGAATGGGTCTGTTGAGTGGGTTATATCACTAGCGCAGACCAGGTAATTCCTTATTGACTGGTTAAGTTACATTTCTGGAGGTTGAAACTGCCATTAGATTACGTATTGAGTGTTGGTTTGCACATGTGGGGTTTAGCACAAGTGACTCCATTTTGGGTCTGCTGTTCTCTTTTTTAACATGTGGTACTCTTATATTGCTAAATATTTTTTAAGCGCTACTATTGTAAACAATACTTTTCAAGACATCAAGAAAAGAAAGACTATTTTTGTCCCCCTCAAAATTACATGTATCTAGAGAAATAAGAGGAAAAGGGTGTGGGGTAAATGACAGAATTTCCAGAATCTCCTGTTTGGCCTTAGACCATTTACATATCAATAGGCATTCACAACTGCAGAGCCTCCAGTTGATCTGGGGCAAGGGGTGGAGAGAAAATGGCGATTCTCTCCTCCCTTCCATTCCTGGTACATAATTGGTCTGGCGATTACCAGTCACCAGAGACCAACCGCTGAGGTCCCTCCTGGAAGGGGTGGGCAGGGAAGGAAGTGCACACCACGGCTGCAGGGGATGGGCACGGGGCGGGGTTTGGTAGTGGGGACTGGGGAGAAAAGACTTGTGGAGCAGGGTGCTGCGGCCAGAGGGGACGGGCAGTGCAGGGCCTGGCTAACGAACAAGCAAGCTGTGAGCAATAAAAACTTTTTCTCCCAACCTTCCCTTCCCCTTGTCCTCCTTCAGTTTCACCACATGCATAGGGAATTTTCTCAGGAGGGGAACCCCCTTACTCCTGGAGCTACAAAGGAGAACAAGATAATGCATTGGCTTTACTCAGGAATGTCATTGTAAAATAAAACAAAACATGGAAATATCGTGAATATAAAATCATAAATAGATGTAAAAATTCATTGCATGCATGTCCACCACATCCCCCAAAATATGTCCATCTTAGACACGCCCTCAATACCATCATATCAACGACCATTTTGAATTTACAAACCCTCTCTCTGCTTCAGTGACACATATTTTCTTACCACTGAGGTGTCATCATGTTTAAACATTCAAACTTTAGTTTGAGAACATGTATGCAACATTGCGGGTTGCTTTGCCTACAGTATTGCTTTCAGCCCGTTCAAAGCTTCAGCAATCTAGGAAAAGACTTGCTTGGCTTTTGATCTCATAATTCTTACACAAGGCTGTGGCAAGCCTCTGTCATTGATTGTTGGATAAGGTAGACACCTTTAGAAAATAAGATGCAAACTGACAGCCAAACTCAAAATTCAAGCCCCGCATAAATGCAGTAAAACATGATTTGCACTGAGCTGAAAGTAGAGACCAAAGAGAAAAAAGCAAATGTATTAGTCAGCTAAAGCGGATCTCTCTCTTTTGTTAAAACAAAAATTCTGCTAGAAACTATTCAAAGTCACAGGCATAGGTTTTTATCCAACATGGGTCCTGGGGAAACCAATGTCTAATTTTATCCTTATACCTTATAAAAGGAAACTCGATACCTTTTTTTAAACCCCGGCACTGTCGATTGCAGAGCCCTATTATTTGTCGAGAGGTAGTGTCCAGAAGGCAAGGAGTTAAAGACGTCACTTTAAATGACAAAAGTTAAACACTTTACCCCACTTTTAGTCTCTCATCTATTCATCCTTTTCATTGTGAACAGTTCAGCTTTCTAAGCTCTTCAACTACCTGCCCCTAATTTGTATTCCCAGGGGGAGGCCTGGCTGGTTATTTTGCATTTGTGCGCTAATATTCATAAGCTTCCTCCTCTGGGGGAGGGGCGAGGAGGACCTGCAGAGCTGGAGGCGGGGGTGAGAGGGAAGGTGCTGGGTTTGCCGAGAAAGTCCTGCTGAATTTTAACTTTGAACACCTCTCACAGAGCTCCTAATAAAGCCTTCCTAATTTTGAGAAGTAGGACACATTGTTAAAACTCCTGTGTATACATACATTTGAACCAAATAGGGTAGCCGAAAGTGAAATGTGGATTTAGGGAAATTTTTTAGTTATTATAACAATACCTAAAGAATAATAATGTGCAAGACTTTCAAAGCATATGGTTGTCTCAGGAGAGCGCTTATAAATCATGAAAGAGATTTACTGCTTTTGTGGGGTGGGAGGGGGAAGAAAGAAGGAAAATGATAAATATTTTACCAAAACGGGAGAGTATTTTTTTCTCCATTATTAACAGAAATGGGAAACAAAATATTCACAGAAAACCATCTTAATTAAAATAATCAAATGAGACACCTTTGCAGTTTACAAATACTAATGCCCTGATTTTTTATCGTGATTCAACATAAAAAGAAATTTAAGATGCAATCCTGATAACATCTTCTGGGAGAATGCAAAGGAATCTTGGGGGAAAAAATTCATTCATATTCATATCACAAATTAGTGAATGAGATCTGAAGTAAAAGATCAGAAATCTGAGATCAATGGTCAAACTGCATAGTACAGGCTCCTCAAACATTCATACTGTGACTTGGCATGTCATTGAACTCTATATCTCTGTTCTTACATTTCTAAAATTAGGCTAACTCTAAAAGACAGACGAATAAAAATGCTAAAAACAGCAACAAAAAGATTTAAATAGCTTTAAAAATATCAAAAAGGGAAAAACTGTCTTCCTTCTAATAGTGCAAATAGTTACTGGTTGATTTACTCTCATTTCCTCTGCAGTTAACATCGTAATATCTGCCCTCCCATGCTGTGTTTATTTTCATCCTAGGAACACACTTAATGGACCAATCTTGCAATACCAGTGAACTGTAGACTACAAACACAGGAATTCCCAACAAATGGTAACAAATAATGTTTAGGTCTAAGGTCTCTGGTTAACCTGACAAACATAGTCTTCCAGAACACCAGAAAAAAAAACGTGCTTCTTATCTGATCATCGTACTCTGCTCTGAGACTAGAGTCTAGACAATACTCTAAAACTGATTTTCCCTGTCAGATTCAATTAAAGGGTGTGGCATTTGGTCCTGTGTTCCATTTAGAAGACCAGAAAACTGGCCATTCCATTAATTTATTATTTATTCCATTATTCATTTAGTAAATAATTTGTGAATACATTTTGTACCAGGTACTATGCCAGGAAAACTGATACCTTTATGGCATTGACATCAAGTAGGGAGGCACATACATAATACTACTGCAAAATGAGTAAAAACAACATCTTCAGTGTGCGCAAGACACTATGGAAGTTCAGAGAATAGATAAGGAAAGAGCAAAAACAAAACAAGTCTGGAGATGACAGAGAACGTTTGATTAAGAACATGTTGAAGCTAGCTGCCCAGACATTCTACTGTGCAAGTACTTATTCCTAGGAATATGCAGTCTCACCCTGGGAACAAAGACGTGAGAGGAGCTGGCAAAGACAGAGACTAGCTGTTTTCACTAAAATAATGTTATATTAAATTTGTAAGTGACCATCTTAGAGACAGTTTATGTTACCTGAAGTGCTTTCATGAAAATGAACTATTTAGTTTTCCTAATATAGCCCCTCATCAGGGTTGAACCCACACAAAAAAGTTTGTTCCCATCTACCTCTAGGACTCCTCCTAGAGAGAATACAGTTGTTATCAGTGGGCTTATGGTAAACGATGTGGGTCCTCGGACTACATGTTGAAGTTACTGTCCTTTAGGAGAAAAACACTATGTGAATATTTTTAAGTAGGATTCAAGGTATTTTAATAAACAGAACAACCATGTCCAATGATTTTTTTACCTGCCTTTCTATCCCCATAGCCAAGGTTCCATCTTACATTAACTTTTGTTTAAATTATAATAGCCTTCCAGATACGCCCTCCTTTCATTTCTCTTTCCCACTGCAGTCTAGCCTTCTCACTGCTGCCCACTCCATCTTTAAAAATAACAAACACAACACCACTCCCCTCTTCACAAGCCTCAGCAGGACCCCCGCTGCCAATAAAATCAATCTCCAGCCCTCTGTGTTGAAGAGGCCTTCGCAGCCTCATCTGCTGAACTCACCAACTCCTTGAAGTTCACTTACAATCCCTTTCCTTACAGGACCCAAGACTTTGAACAGGTGCTTTTCCTCACTGAAAATTCTGCTTCCCACATTTTTCCCTCCATCACATCACTTCTATGAGCCTTTTCTCAATCCCCTCATCCTATTTGTGGTGGTTTCCCTGTGTTCACACATAACTTTAAACACGATTCTATCAGAGAAATAATTTATAGTGTTGCAAGTACTTGCTTACACGAGTGAGATAAACACACACACATACACGCAAACCCTATCTGGTCTTTGTCCAGGTTCCAGGAACACAGATTTAAGAACCCTAGGGAATTCCTGAGAGATAGGAGAGACTTTTGTTATTCATAAGGAACCCCTTTCACTATACCTGAACTTATGCTAATGAGGTAACTCAATGTAGGCCCTTAGATAGTTTAAAAGGAGGGTTGGGCCACACCAGGAGGATCAAACTTGTGCTTAAAGGGTTAGAATTTACAGCTTACCCTCCAACTTCAGGGAGAGGAGAGGACTAGAGATTGAGTACAGCCCCTTGGCTGATGATTTAATCAACCACAGCTACTATTGAAACCTTAATAAAAACTCTGGACATCCAAACTCTGCAGAGCTTCCTGCCTGGTGAACACAGGGATGTGCTAGGTGAGTGGCATGGTACTGCCATAGTGTTTATTGCAGGGGCTGTGCTATTTCACATTCCCACTAGCAACATACAGGGGTTCCAGTTTCTTCACATTCTTGTCAACACTTGTTATTATTATTATTATTTGTTATAACTATCCTAGTAGGTGTGAAAACGTATCTCACTGTGATTTTCATTTGTATTCCCTAATGATTAGTGATGTTGGTCATCTATTCAAGTGCTCATTGGCCATCTTTATATCTTCTTTGTTTATTCAAATTATTTGCCCATTTTTAAATTGGACTATCTTTTGTTGTTGAGTTATAGTTTTTTAAATAGTCTAGTTATTAAGCCCTTATCAGATATGATTTATGAATATTTTTTACCTTTCTATGGGTAGTCTTTTAATCCTCTTGCCATCTGTACATTTATTTAAGAAATCAGTACCAAATACAAGACCATAAAGATTTGCCCCAATGTTTTCTTCTAAGAGTTTTACAGTTTTAGTTCTTAAATGTAAGTCTCTAACTGATTCATTTTGAGTTAATTTTTCGTATGGTATAAGGTAAAGATCCAACTTTGTTTTCTCTTTCTTTTTTTTTATTGTTTTCCCAGTACCATTTTTTGAGGAGACTGTTCTTTCCCTATTACGTTCTCTTGGTACCACTGCTGCAAATCAGTTGATTGATATGAGAGTTAATTTCTGAACCCTCAATTCTATTCCATTGGTCTATACGGCTATCCTTATGTCATTACCACACTCTTTTGGTTGCTGCAGCTTTGTAATAAGTTTTACAATTGGGAAAATTTTTAACTGAGCCCTCTGAGTTTGTTCTTTTTCAAGTTAGTTTTGGTTATTCTGGGTTTCTTGAAATTTTGTATGAATTTTAGGATGGATTTTTCCATTTCTGCAAAAACACTATTGGAATTTTGACAGGTGTTACATTACATGTATTTATCTGTTTGGGTAATATTCTCATATTAACAGCATAAGGCTTCCAATCCATGAACACTTTCCATTATCTATATCTTTAATTTATTTCAGTAATATTTATAGTTTTCAGTGTACTTGTCTTGATCCTTGGTTAAATTTATTCCTGAATATTTTATTCTTTTGGTGTGATTGTATATGGATTTTTAAAATTTTCCTTTTTAGATTGTTCATCGCTTATGTATAAAAATGCAACTGATTTTTGTCCATTCATTTTGCATCCTTCAGCTTTGCTGAAGTTGTTTATTAGCTCTCTCTTTTTTTTTTTTTGATTGATTCTCTGGATTTTCGAATCTAAGACTGAGTCATCTATGAACAGAAATAGTTTTACTCTTTCCAATTTGCATGACTTTCATTTGCTTTTCTTGCCTGATTCCTGTTGGTGTATACTTTTAAAAGTAATTGTTATATATTCTTGATGAATTGTACCTTTTATCAATATATAATGTAATTCTTTGTCTCAATATTTTTTTATTTAAAGTCTTATTTTGTCTGATAATAGTATAGCCACCCTGCTCTGGTTACTATGTGCATGGAATATTGTTTCCAGTTCTTTTACTTTCAACCTCTTTGAGTCTTGTCATCTAAAGTGAGTCTCATAAATAGGATGAACACTTTTATTTTAACAATTATTCTACCAATTCTGCCTTTTAATTGGAGAGTTTAATCTACTTATGCTTAAAGTAATTGCTGATAAGGAAGGACTTATTTTGGCCATTTACTTATTTGGTTTCTGTATGTCAAATATATATATATATACATATACATATAGATGTTATCATTTTTTTTATTAAGGTATTATTGATATACACTCTTATGAGGGTTTCACATGAAAAAACAATGTGGTTACTACATTTACCCATATTACCCAGTCCCCACACATACCCGAATGCAGTCACTGTCCTTGGGTGTAGTAAGATGCCACAGATTCACTATTTGCCTTCTCTGTGCTACACTGTTTTCCCCATAATCCCCCACACCATGTGTACTAAACAGAATACCCCTGCATCCACTTCTCCCAGCCTGCCCACTCGCCCTCCTACATCCCTCCACTTTGGAACCACTAGTTCCTTCTTGGAGTCTCTGAGTCTGCTGCTATTTTGTTCCTTCAGTTTTGCTTCGTTTTTATACTCCACAAATGAGGGAAATCACTTGGCACTTGTCTTTCTACTCCTGGCTTCTTTCACTGAGCATAATATCCTCCAGCTCCATCCATGTTGTTGCAAATGGTAGGATTTGTTTCTTTCTTACGGCTGAATAGTATTCCATTGTGTATATGTACCACTTCTTCTTTATCCATTCATCTACTAATGGACACTTAGGTTGCCTCCATATTTGGCTATTGTAAAAAGTTCTGCAATAAACATAAGGGTACATATGTCTTTTTAAATCTGAGAAGTTGTATTCTTTGGGTAAATTCCAAGGAGTGGGATTCCTGGGTCAAATGGTATTTCTATTTTTAGTTTTTGAGGAAACTCCATATTGCTTTCCACAATGGTTGAACTAGCTTACATTTCCACCAGCAACATAGGAGGGTTCCCCTTTCTCCATATCCTCACCAACAGTTGTTGTTCTTAGTCTTTTGGATGCTGGCCATCCTTACTGGTGTGAGGTGATATCTCATTGTGGTTTTAATTTGCATTTCCGTGATGATTAGTGAGGTGGAGCATCTTTTCATGTGCCTGTTGGCCATCTGAATTTCTTCTTTGGAGAACTGTCTCTTCATATCCTCTGCCCATTTTTTAATCAGGTTATTTGCTTTTTGGGTGTTGAGGCATGTAAGTTCTTTATATATTTTGGATGTTAACCCCTTGTCGGATATGTCATTTACATATATTCTCCCACACTGTAGGATACCTTTTTGTTCTGTTGATGGTGTCCTTTGCTGTACAGAAACTTTTAAGTTTGATGTAGTTCCATGAGTTCATTTTTGCTTTTGTTTCCCTTGTTCGAGGAGATGTCAGGAAGAAGCTGCTCATTCTTATATTCAGGAGATTTTTGCCTATTTTGTCTTCAAAGAGTTTTATGGTTTCATGACTTACATTCAGGTCCTTGATCCATTTTGAGTTGACTTTTTGTGTATGGGGTTAAACAATAACCCACTTTCACTTTCTTGCATGTAGCTGTCCAGATTGCCAACACCAGCTGTTGAAGAGGCTGTCATTTCCCCATTGTATGTCCATGGCTCCTTTATGATATATTAATTGACCATATATGGTTGGGTTTATATAAGGGCTCTCTAGTCTGTTCCATTGGTCTATTGGTCTGTTCTTGCATCAGTACCAAATTGTCTTGATTACTTTGGCTTTGTAGTAGAACTTGAAGTCAGGGAGGATAATCCCCTCGGCTTTATTCTTCCGTCTCAGGATTGCTTTGGCTATTCAGGGTCTTTTGTGGTTCCATATGAATTTTAGAATGATTTTCTCTAGTTTGTTGAAGAATGCTGTTGGTATCTTGATAGGAATTGCATTGAATTTGTAGATTGCTTTAGGCAGGATGGCCTTTTTGACAATATTAATTCTTCATATCCATGCACATGGGATGTGTTTCCATTTATTGGTATCTTCTTTAATTTCTCTCATGAGTGTCTTACACTTTTCAGAGTATAGGTCTTTCACTTCCTTGGTTAGGTTTATTCCTTTTTGATGCAACTGTGAATGGAATTATTTCTTGATTTCTCTCTCTGCTAGTTCATTGTTAGTGTATAGGAATGCCACAGCTTTCTGTGTATTAATTTTGTATCCCGCAACTTTGCTGAATTAAGATATTATATATAGCAGTTTTGGAAGGGATTCTTTAGGGTTTTTTATGTACAATATCATGTCATCTGCAAACAGGAACAGTGAAACTTCTTCCTTGCCAATCTGGAGGCCTTTTATTTCTTTGTGTTGTCTGGTTGTCGTAGCTAGGACCTCCAGTACTATGTTGAATAGAAGTGGGGAGGGTGGGCAACCTTGTCTTGTTCTCGATCTTAAAGGAAAAGCTTTCAGCTTCTCGCTGTTAAGTATAATGTGGACTGTGGGTTTGTCATATACGGCCTTTATTATGTTGAGATACTTGCCCTCTATACCCATTTTGTTGAGAGGTTTTATCATGAATGGATGTTGAATTTTGTCAAATGCTTTTTCAGCATCTATGGAGATGATCGTGTGGTTTTTGTCCTTTTTGTTGATGTGGTGGATGATGTTGATGGATTTTCGAATGTTGTATCATCCTTGCATCCCTGGAATAAATCTTACTTGATCATGATGGATGATCTTTTTGATGTATTTTTGAATTCGGTTTGCTAATATTTTGTTGAGTATTTTTGCATCTATGTTCATCAGGGATATTGGTCTGTAATTTTCTTTTTTTGTGGTGTCTTTGCCTGGTTTTGGTGTTAGAGTGATGCTGGCCTCATAGAATGAGTTTGGAAGCATTCCCTCTTCTTCTACTCTTTGGCAAACTTTAAGGAGGATGGGTATTAGGTCTTAACTAAATGTTTGATAAAATTCAGCAGTGAAGCCATCTGTGGCAGGGATTGTGTTCCTAGGTAGGTTTTTGATTGCCAGTTCAATTTCGTTCCTGGTAATTGTTCTGTTCAGATTTTCTGTTCATTCTGGGTCAGCCTTGGAAGGTTGTATTTTTCTAGAAAGTTGTCCATTTCTTCTAGGTTATCCAGTTTGTTAGCATATAATTTTTCATAGTATTCTCTAATAATTTTTTGTATTTCTGTGGTGTCCATAGTGATTTTTCCTTTCTCATTTCTGATTCTGTCTTGTTAAGTCTGGCTAGGAGTTTATCTATTTTGTTTATTTTTTCAAAGAACCAGCTTCTCCTTTCATTGATTCTTTCTATTGTTTTATTCTTCTGATTTTATTTATTTCTGCTCTAATCTTTATTACGTCCCTCCTTCTACTGACTTTGGGCCTCATTTGTTCTTCCTTTTCTAGTTTCAGTAATTGTGAGTTTAGACTGCTTACTTGGGATTGTTCTTCTTTCCTGAGGTAGGCCTGTATTGCAGTATACTTTCCTCTTAACACGGCCTTCTCTGCATCCCACAGATTTTAACATGTTGAATTATTGTTGTCATTTGTCTCCATATATTGCTTGATCTCTGTTTTTATTTGGTCATTGATCCATTGGTTATTTAGGAGCATGTTGTGAGGGCTCCATGTATTTGTGGGATTTTTCATTTTCTTTGAGTAATTTATTTCTAGTTTCATACCTTTGTGGTCTGAGAAACTGGTTGGTACAATTTCAATCTTTTTGAGTTTACCGAGGCTCTTTTTGTGGCCTAGTATATGATCAATTCTTGAAAATGTTCCATGTGCACTTGAGAAGAATGTGTATTCTGCTGCTTTTGGGTGTAGAGTTCTGTAGATGTCTGTTAGGTCCATCTGTTGTATTGTGTTGTTCTGTGCCTCTGTCTCCTTACTTATTTTCTGTCTGGTTGATCTGTCCTTCAGAGTGAGTGGAGTGTTGAAGTCTCCTAGAATGAAAGCATTGCATTCTATTTCTCCTTTTAATTCTGTTAGTATTTGTTTCACATATGGAGGTGCTCCTGTGTTGGGCGCATAGATATTTATAATGGTTATATCTTCTTGCTGGATTGATCCTTTTATCATTACATAATGTCCTTTTTTGTCTCTTGTGACTTTCTTTGTTTTGAAGTCTATTTTGTCTGATATAAGTACTGCAACTCCTGCTTTTTTCTTTGCATGAAATATCTTTTTCCATCCCTTCACTTTCAGTCTGTGTATATCTTTGGGTTTAAAGTGAGTCTCTTGTAGGCAGCATATAGATGGGTCTTGTTTTTTTATCCATTCAGTGACTCTGTGTCTTTTGATTAGTGCATTCTGTCCATTTACATTTAGGGTGATTATCAATAGGTATGTTCTTATTGCCATTGCAGGGTTAAGATACGTGGTTACCAAAGGTTCAAGGTTAACTTCCTTACTATCTAAGAGTCTAACTTAACTCCCTTAATATGCTATTACAAACACAATCTAAAGGTTTTTTTTTCCTTCCTCCTTTTTCTTCCTCCTCCATTCTTTATAAATTAGGTATCATATTCTGTACTCTTTGTCTATCCCTTGATTGACTTTGGAGATAGTTATTTTAATTTTTGCATTTGCTTAGTAATTAGCTGTTCTACTTTCTTTACTGTGGTTTTATTACCTCTGGTGACAGCTATTAAAACTGAGGAACACTTCCATCTATAGCAGTCCCTCCAAAATACACTGTAGAGATGGTTTGTGGGAGGTAAATTCTATCAGCTTTTGCTTATGTGGAAATTGTTTAATCCCTCCTTCAAATTTAAATGATAATCTTGCCAGATAAAGTAATCTTGGTTCAAGGCCCTTCTGCTTCATTGCATTAAATACATCATGCCACTCCCTTCTGGCCTGTAAGGTTTCTGTTGTGAAGCCTGTGATAGCCTGATGGGCTTTCCTTTGTATGTGATTTTATTTCTCTCTCTGGCTACTTTTAATAGTCTGTCCTTATCCTTGATCTCTGCCATTTTAATTACTATATGTCTTGGTGTTGTCTTCCTTGGGTCCCTTGTGTTGGGAGATCTGTGCATCTCCATGGCCTGAGAGAGTATCTCCTCCCCCAGGTTGGGGAAGTTTTCAGCAATTACTTCCTCATAGACACTTTCTATCCCTTTTTCTCTTTTTCTTCTTCTGGTACCCGTATAATGCTAATATTGTTCTGTTTGGGTTGGTCACACAGTTCTCAATATTCTTTCATTCTTAGAGATCCTTTTTTCTCTCTGTGCCTCAGCTTCTTTGTATTCCTCTTCTCTAGTTTCTATTTTATTTATTGTCTCCTCCACCATATCCAATCTGCTTTTAATACTCTCCATTGTGTTCTTCAATGATTGAATGTCTGACCGGAATTCATTCCTGAGTTCTTGAAAATCTTTCTGTACCTCCATGAGCATGTTAATGATTTTTATTTTGAACTCCCTTTCTGGAAGAGTCATGAGATCGATGTCATTTAAATGTTTCTCAGGAGTGGTAATAATTTTACTCTGAACCAGAGTACTTTTGCGTTTCATATTTGTATATGGCGCCCTCTAATGCCCAGAAGCTCTGCTCCCTGGAGCTGCTCAGCCCATGAAGCAATGTTGGGGGTTGCAGTGGAGTGGTATTGGTGCCTGGGGGAGGAAAGTGCTGTTTTCTGCTACCTGGCTGCTATGCCTTTCTCCACTGCCTGAATCAGTGGGCTGAGCACACAGGTATAAGCGTCTATGCTTTGCATTTGTAGTTGCTGTAGATGGGTCTTCCTTCTGGCTGGCCTAACACCACGGTAGAGTTTCCCTGTTTTTGAGCCAGGTGAGGCTGGCTGGGAGAAAGGCTCAGTAGGCTGCGTATCATGGAGGGGGTCCTTGGAGCTGTGGCCAGCCAGGGAGCTGGAGCACTTGAAGATTGTCTAAGGAGGAGGATTTCTTTTTCCTCCTCAAATATGAGAGTCTATATGGCAAAGCTCCCAACCTGTTGGGCATAGTGCACCCGGACAATTTTGTCTACCTTTTCTCTCTCCTGGGCAGTAAGCTCTGTGCAGTCCTTGCCCCTTTAGCAGACCTCTTGCTAAGGGCTTCGTTGTTATGGAGTCTCTCAGACTGACCACCCTTCTTTTGTCCCAGAGAAGCTGGATATGGATCCCTGCTTTCCACAAGTGGCTGGAATCTCAGTCTCTGCAGGAATTCTGCCTGTCTTAGCTTTCCAACCCCGTAATCATGAGAGTATCATGCAAGCACCATGAATTGTAGGTTTATGCTTCCAGAGCAGATCTCCGGACTTAGGTATTCAGCAGTCCCAGGCCTCCACTCCCTCCCTGCTCAGTTTCTCTTCCTCCCACCAGTAAGCTGGGATGGGGGAAGGGCTTGGGTCCTGCTGGGCCACAGCTTTAGTACATTACCCTGTTCTGTGAGGTCTGCTCTTTTCTCCAGGTGTATGCAGTCTGGCGCAGTCCTCTTTCCTGTTGCTCTTTCAGGATTAGTTGTATGAATTATATTTTCATATTATATGCAGTTTTAGGAGGAAGCCTGTGTCTCACCTCTCACACCGCCATCTTTAATCCCATCTATCCATATAGATATTATTTTTGTTCAATTCTTCCATTAATGACTTTTTTTGTGCTTAGTTGATTTTTTGGTAATGTAATATTTTGACTCCCTTCCTTCATTTTCCGTATTTTTTAAAGTTATTTTCTTAGTGATTACCTTGGTTATTACAATTAACATCTTAAACTTGTAACAATCTATTTTGACTGATACCAACTTAGTTTCAATAGTATGCAACACTTTGGCCTTATGACTCTCTCCCTACTCTCTTTATATTGTTATTGTTGCAGAGTACATGTTACCATATTGTGTGTCTATTAACATAGATTTATAATTATTGTTTTATGTATTTGCTTTTAATGTAAGTAAAACAATACAAACTTATATTTCCATTTGTAGTTACCTTTACCCCTGTTCAATATTTTGTTATTTGGCTTCAAGTTATTGTCTGGTGTCTTGTGTCCCTTCTTTCCAATCTGAAGCAGTTTTTTTAGGACAGGCCTACTGGTAACAAACTCCCTTAGTTTGTTTATCTGAAAATGTCTTAATTTCTCTTTTATTTTTGAGGGATAGTATTGCCAGATATAGAATTTTTGGTTTACAGTTTTTCCTTCAGCACTTTATATATGTCATCCCACTTGCCTTATGGCCTACTTGATTTCTGATAGGAAATCAGCAATCATTTTTATTGAGGATCCCTTGCACATGGTGAGTCCTTCTCTTTTGTTGCTTTCAAGATTCTCTTTTTGTCTTTGTCTTTAACAATTTGACTCTAACTGATGTCTTGATGTGGATCTTTCTGAGTTTAAACTGGGGTTTGTTCATTTTTTTGGAAGCACTGATTAATGTCTTTCATCACATTTGAGATGTTTCAGACTTTATTTCTTCAAATATTTTTTCTTCCTTTTTTGTCTCTCCTTATGGTACTTCCATGGTGCATGTGTTGCTATATTTGTGTTCCACAGGTCCCTCAGATTTTGTTCATTTTTCTGTATTCTATTTTCTTTCTGCTCCTCAGACTGGGTAATTTCAGCTTTCTTTTCAAGTTCACTGCTATTTATCCTTGTTCAAATCTACTGTTAAACCCCTCTATGGACTTTTTTCCCCAGCTATTGTACTTTTCTGCTTCAAAATGTCTATATGATTCCTTCTAATAATTTCTGTCTCTTCATTGATATTCCCCATTTGTTTATATAGCGTTCTCCTGATTTCCTTTAGTTATTTGCCCATGGTTTCCTTTAATTAAATTAAGTATATTTAAGACAGTTCTCTAGTCTTTAACTAATTCCAATGTCTGGGCTTCTTCAGGGATAGTTTCTGTCAAATTACTTTTTCTTGTAAATGAGCCATGTTTTCTTATTTCCTTGTATGCATTATAGTTTATTGTTAAGAACTGGACAGTTTGAGTACAATAATATGGTAAGGCTGGAAGTCAGATTCTCTCCCTCAGAAATTGCTTCTGTTCCTTGCTGAGGGCTGTAACTGTCCATTTGTTCAGTGCATTTTCCTATTTTTGCGAGGTTTGTATTCTTTATTCTATGTGGTCACAAAATACTCTGTCCATTATCTCTGTAGTCAGCCTGTGATCTAGTTCTTTAAATATCTGAACTTTTAAAAAATTTGTGTATGTCTCTAAATCTTCAAGTAGAAACAGTTGATGGGGACTCCACTGCAGTCTGAGGTGGCCAATAGGAAAGTAAGGATCTGCACTTGCCCATCAGAAGCTGCCAGACTGTCCCAAACACACAACCCTAAATTTTTGGAGAATAATAACATCTGTACTGATCACTCTAGCTCTTGCCAGTTAGTCTAGGAGTATGGCTGCCATAGTCACAGTCAATATGAAGCTGAGGAATGGGGATGGTAATCCATATCATTCTTTTACCAAAGCTCAGCAGCTTCTCCCTTTATTAAGTACTCCTTTGGTTGTTGTGTCTGATTATGTTTCCAAGTCCCAAAGTATGTGATTCTTAGAGGTTTTCTTCCCCTAGTTTAATCATTCCTTTGGTGAAGGAACTGACATCTGGAGTTTCCTGCTCTGCCATTTTCCATAACATCACTTCATGTTTAGCATCTTAAATGTGCATTTTACTATAATCTCAGGGTGACTACATTTCTTTTAATTGGTGTGCACTGTTTCTGTGTTTTTGTGTGCGTATTTCCCCAAAGACATGACCTTTTAAGTTTCTAACACTTTTACATACCAAATCATCTGAGAATCTTCAACTATGCTGTTTCAATAAAATTTACAATAAATTCTTCTTGTAAACTCATATGTTATTAAAGTAATTTTCCTAACCATTATTGAAAGAAGTATTTTAACTGAATAACATGGATACATTTACTTTTATTTCTTCCTGAATAGAAACAATAAGCTTTGTCACCATTTTTTTAGGTTATACTGTGGTTTGAATTAGTCAAAATATTAATGCAGTTTATATTTCAATCCTCATGCTAATGCATGTTAAAATATTTGCTGTTTAGCACTCATTAACTATGCAAATCATGTATCTGGAAATTTTGTAGTGAGTACTAGATTTTTAAAGTTCTAGGTAGCTATAAATAGATTTGTTTTAGAACTGTATATGTGTATTGAAAGCATATGCCAGATTTTGTTAGACTGGGGACCAGAGTTAGCCAATCTTTATTCAGTGCTGTTTATGTTTGTCTATTAAGGAAAAAATATGACAACGTCTGGCTTATTTGTACCCTCATACCTTGAGGATGATCTTGTATGCTCTAATGTGTGATGTGGAAGGAACAAAGGCAGGTATGAAGGGAAACTTTATCTTATAACCATAGATAACATTGGGCTCAGGTGTTTCAGAAACTGAGAAAGAAGCCATTTTGAAATTATAATGACTCACATGTCAACCCTGATTCCTTCATAAGAAATATGAGAATTCTTGCTTTTCATAGCAGTATGTGTTGGAGGACAAAATAGTATATATATTTACATGTAAACTAATAGTTTGGTTATAAACCTGCCATTATTTGTTTTTTGTAATAATAAGAATTGAAAGAAGTTTCACTTTATAGCTCCTTTGTTCACTCATTTATTCAATTATTTAATCATTCATTAAATTTTTTTTATCAGAGCCTATTGTGCTTCAGACACTAGGGATACAAAAATGAATACAATGTAGTCCTTGAAACTTCTAAATTAGTTGGGAGCACAGAGTGGTATAAATGAAACAATTAGATAATATGATAGTAGTGGAGGCTGACTTAGGTCCCTCTCTATGGATGGAGCAAAGCCTAACAGCAAAAGAATCCATTCTTTATGTAGGCAGAGCCTGAGCTATTTATAGGAGACAAAAAGGATGAATGCTTCAGCATTTTCTGTCAAGAATAAAATGGAATTTGTCCTGCTCATTAAGCATGAATCTGCCTGATGGCTTTATAGAAGCTACTCAAAGAGAAAGTTTTCATGTCCAGGAAAAGAACTGTGACTGGGCAGGATGGAATCACTGGGAACAGAATTTTCCAACTTGGTTTATTTTGATTAGGGCATCTCAGAAATCAGGGGAAAATGAATTACTTAATCCTCTCCCTCTCTTTTCCTGGGGAGGTAGGTTCAGTAGCAACTGTTACTCATCATGCCAAGTACAAATGCTTATAAATGAAATTCTTATAAAAGTGTAGTAGGTTCATTCTTCTTTCTCCCGTGCCCACATGAGTGCATAAGAACCAGGCTCCACTGAGGAGGAGGAGAAGTGCTGATGAGGATATGGGAGGCCAAGCAGGTTGAGGAAGGTGTTCACATGTGGGGTAGTCTGCTGTTAGATGGCAGTGTCCCTGCTGGGCTGGCCATCTTGTTTAGCCCAAGTGGGGTGATGACAGTATCTACATGGTGGTGGGTCATGGGGCAGGGGCAGTTAGCTTGGTGTAAGTTTGTAGAATCCAAGCAAAGTGAAGAAATCATTCACTAGGAGAAAAGTCCTGATGGTGTTTGGAGCTGACGCAAATGAGAAGAGCTGCTACATGTGGGGTGTCCCAGAGAGGGGTGTTATATGCTGGTAAGAGTGAGGGTGGAGGTTGTAGAAATGATGTGAGTTTAGTTATGTACCATGTGATCGAGCAAACAGATGAATATATGGATAACATGAGATAGGCTTTTACTGTCTGACAAGGAACTTATGAATAAAAAAAGGGAGAAAGGTATAATTAACCAGCAATGTTGGATTGGAATGGGATTGGTGTGGAATCATGGGTTTCAGTGGAGAGGAATATAAATAGAAATAAAAAGAGATGTAAATATGCATGTATATACATACATATGTGCCCTAGTTCTGTAAAAGGGCTTGAGAAAAATATCCTAATAACAATGACTATACTAGCACCCAAATCTGGGCTTCTAAATATCATTCTGTACATAAAGGACCAGTGAACCTGAAAGAAAGAGCTTTTGTTCCAAAAACCAATTGTACCAGAAAGTAAGGAAGTTACCAAAAAAGGATGTTAACATGTCAACCGGACACAGAGACAGCATAACTGGCCTTCCACTGGACAAAATAAAAATAAAAATAAAATAATAATAGTAATGGATTATGTCACTGAATAAAGTAGAAATCTACTAGATGATACTGATGTAAATTAATAATAAACTGAAAGTTAGTGAAGAATAGGACATTTCACATCATCAAATAACCTCCCCCACAAAATAGTTTCAATGATATAGAAATGAAAATAACTTTATAGCAGGAAAGTCTATGAGACACCACCTTAATCGAGACATGAAAATGGACATCTTTGTGTGCGGCTAGCTATGATGTAAGGAGAAGAGCACAGAACTATTTTGGTGATATGCCTGTCAAACATATACAATTTGAATGTAATCAAGAGGAAACAATAGCAAAACAGAAATTAAGGGATACTCCACTGGTCTATAATATTTAAGTCTTGAAAATTAAGCAAAAACTGAGAAAGTGTTCTAGGAGAATAAAGAGACATACCATCTGAGTGAAATGTGTGATTCTGAACTGGCTCCATTTCTCATAAAGGATATTATTGAGTCAGCTGGCAAATGTTGAATGGGGCATGAGGATTCGACAGTGGTAATGTATCAAGGATAACTTTCCAATTTTGACTGTATTGTGCTTGTGTAAGAGAATGTTTTCATTTGTGTGCAATATACACCAAAGCATTTGGTTGTAATGGGCTATCAGATCAGCTACTTACTTTCAGATGATTCAGGAAAAGAACATTCTTTGTTCTGTACTTGACATTTTTATATAAGTTTGAAATTCTCTCAAAGTACAATCATATTTTACACTGCTAAAAAGGAAGAATATCTGGGAGACTGTTGTCAAGTTGCCTTGGCTAAAATCCCAAGTCTAGCTGTGTGAGCTTGGGTAAACATGTGACCTCCCTGAGCTGCTTCCTCTGTGAAAGGGCTATAATAATAGTAATTTCTTAAAGGGGTCATTTTAAGTTTAAATGAAAAAGGCCTTCACATAGTCTCTGGCTCTAAGGAAATCTTAGTATTCTTTATTAGAAGTTATTTTCCTTACTCATTTTTATGAAATAAAATGAAGGACTTTATTAATCCACATTAAATGGCTATAAATTATAATGCATATAGAGTTCAATTTTTCATATTAAAAGATGAGGCACTATACGTTCTTTAATCACTTAATAAACAATCTTATCTTTCAATTTTGAATCCAATATATGTTTCATTTCAAATCCATCAGATGGATAATATAATTTAGTTTCACCGTAGTATGGTTTCATGTACCCTAAATGCCTCTGTAATAACAATGTTGGATGCCACCGAGTTCCAGTTATAGAAGTGTCTGTGTATAAATACACATGCACTTTTCCTGCCAGAAATATTCAAACATTATGGATGTTGCAGTGGCAGAAATTATGCCCATATCAATAATAAAAGATGACAAAATAAATAATTTTCATATTCAAAAAAGTTGCAGTGACAATTGAGAAAATTCAGCATAGTGAAGAAAGGTAAGATGTTTTAGTTTTTTATTGCTGTCCTAACACACTACCAAGAACTTGGCTTAAAACAAAATCCCTTTATCTCACAGTTCCATAAATACAGATCTGGGTGGGTGTGGCTCATTCTTTGCTCAGGGTCTCACAAGGCCAGGGTCAAGGTTATCTCCTGGGATGGGCCCTTATTTGGAGGCTATGGGGAAGACTCCCCTTCTAAGCACATTCAGGTTGTTGGCAGAATCCAAGTCCTAGAGCGTACAGGACGGAGGTTCCTGTTTCTTTGATGGCTACCGCCTGGAGGTCACCCTCAGCCAACCACCCATGTTCCTTATTCTATAGGTCCCTCCATCTTCACCAGCAATGGTGGGTTAGGTTCTTTTTACACTTTGAATCTTGCTTTCTCTTGTGCTGCATTTGGAGAAAGTCTTTTGCTTTCTAAGGGCTTGTGTGATTAGGTCAGGCCCACGTAGAGAATCTTCACTTTTTAAGGCTATGTGTGACACAGATCACAATCATGTGAGTGACATCTCATCACATTCACAGGTTCCAGGGACTAAAGTATGGCATCCTAGGGACCATCCCTAGATATTCATTTGACTGACATAATTTATTCTGAGTAGTGTCTACAAAGAGTGGGAAAAACAAGTGATGCATTATTCTGTAAGATGATATTTAATTTTTGACAGGCAATTTAGATGCATATTTCCTTGAAATATTGGCAGCATAGGTATATATACACAAGTGAGAGTTAAGAAAACATTCAATCAAGATGAAGAGAATCATCCTCAATGTTATTTCTCCTGTGTATAAATGCAACATAGATAATTCCAAAGACATTTGAAATTATATACTCTGCATATATATACATGCGTCTACAGACCATACAAAATTATTTCCATGTTAACATAGATATTTAGGTTTAGTTAAAACAGTACTATATAGTATTAGATATTTAATGTCTTTCTTTCAGGCCCTCTCTGGCTTCCATTCTTCACTGCAGAACTGGCCAAATGATTAACCACCCAGATTTAAAAGTCAGTGGAGGAAAAGAAGGATGGCTTACTGGAGGAACATTTAAGATGATTCTAGAGTTACCGTCATCACAGTTGTCCATACTAATTTTGTCTTTGTTGCCACAATGAAGAAAATGTTGAATCATTTCAGAGAATTGTAGATTAGAAAGTGGAAAATGGTAACAGTTAAACCAGGCAATTATAGATGCCTGGAGCAGTGTAAACAGTGACCCTTAATATAAACAATAACCTGCATGTTTAGTGCTTCCATGCACACACCCTCAGAGTGTCACAATCTGGCCAGCCCCTCCCCCATGGTTCTATAGCTCAGAGGCTTGGCTTAGGTGGGGTTGGAAATGCCCTAGAATGGCTCTTTGTTGATTTTCCCTAGTGCTAGAGCCTAGTGTTGCTGTGAAGCAAAGTGCTATTGAATTTGCTCACTCAGGCAGAACACTCGACAGGAAGGAAGGAAGCGGCCATTCTTTCTGGTCCTATTGTCTGACCACCCGGCTTAAGCAATCAAACAGCTCTGTGGCCTTAGCTGAGAGTTTACAAGCCTGTTGGTTTTTTTTTTTCCCCCTGGTGGGCATTAGGGAAGGGGGCAGAGATGGATGGAAACTGGCATACTTATGGTTTGCAAGTATTTTTGATAATCTGATGGCATCTTTTCAGGGCTCTCGCTCAGGTGTCCATCTACTAACAGCAAAGTGGAAGGAGAGTCAGAGTGGGTGAGAATGTGCACATCTTGGAAATGGAATAAAGGTAGCTATATTTGGCTTTCTCTCTGGATGTATTGTGAAAACAGGAAGAAATAAACATTTTATATCACCGATAAATTTTGAAATTGGTCATCATCTTTGAATGACAGCGTTTAAGGTGCCTCTCACTTTGTCTTTGGACAAGTCATTAATCCTCTCTTCACTTCAGTTTTGTTTTCTTTTTTAATTAATAGAATATGGATAACAATTTTACCTTTCACAAAGTTAATATAATAATCAAATGTGTGGAAAATTTAGAGAAATATTGCACTATCCTAATATACACTATTGGGATTATAGGATTATATTATATAATATAGGATTATAATGTTCAATATCTATTGAGGAAAAAACGCCACCAATTAAAATAAATAACTAAGGTGAGAAAGGAAACGTAAAGCTAAGAATTACTGAATAAAAATTAAAAAATTTGTCATTGATACATTTGTTTCTAAATTATTGATACAGCTACCTTCAAAATCTGAAATTTTCTCCAAAAAACTAAGGCTTACGATTGCCAGAAGGAGGCAGTGAGTAGAAATCTATACTTGCCAACAATGCTAAGTGGGCTGTGGTGATTTTTTTTTTCCTAAGCACAATTCTTAATCTCTAAGTGCAGTTTTAAAATGCAGTTATTAAAAGGCCAAAACCTCCTATAATTATTTTTTTTGATCTATGCATTTTAGGGGAAATGAAAATGTAAACATCAAATAAAATTTGAGGACTAATTATAGTTAGATTCTGAGGGGCAAATGGTACCTTCATTAAAATGAAATTTAAATCTAAGCTTTTTTTGACAGTAGTCTTAAGTAACTCTAACAATGAACAGTTATTGCATAAAAATTCAGAAGTCATGAGGAGTTTAAATTATCCTGGGTTACTTGGGGACTTTCTGATAGTGTCTGAGGAAACTATGCCATAATCTTTAATAAGTAATAGCTTTTGACATTAAAGTATGGAGAGCAGCAGTAGCTTCTGAGGAGAGTCATCACAGCTGGCTGGTGGCCTCTCTAAGGAACATAGTCAAGGAAATATTTTCATTTGATTGGATTGGATTTTTCCTTTCTGGGGATCCAATGTCAGGGGCAACCTGTGTTAAACTAGATTCCTAGGGTCTAGAGTGCAGTTCAGGTGGGCATATCGATGGAAGTTGGGTAAGGATGGCAGTCTCTTCTTGACACTGTCCACTATTCTCCTCATTAACAGTTCAGTATTTGGCACCATCAGTGTAATTTTCCTGAGTCGAAGTCAAAGGGAGTTTCTTCAGGAAAAGACTGAGGACCCTGGAGTGGAGCATTTGTTTCATCTTGCTCCTGGGGGATATCCAGATTACAAAGCCAGGGCTATCCGAACTGCAAGGGGAGCTTTCAAAAGCTGAGCTGTTTTGGGATTCCAAAAGACCAGGAGTTCTTGAGATGTAGGCTAGGCTTAGATATTCCTTTGCGCTGTGATTTACAGGGGATCCTGGAGATCATCCACTCTTGAAAAACCATTTACCCAATTAACCCAGTGTCAAAACTTCATTGTTCTGGGTTATTCCTTTGGGTTAATGTCACTCTTTTCTTAGAATGAATTTCTTTCCAGGCTCTCTTCCTAAGAGTGAGTCAATGTGAAAACATCAAAGTCTGTAGAGTGAAGAAAGAAAGTCGTGCTGAAAAAAAGAAAAAAGTCACCAGAGAGAGAGCAGGGTCACTGAAAAAGAAAAAAATTTCTCCCTTTACATTTGTGTCTGTTGTCCCTCATCTAACTTTATGCCCTGAAGTTTTAAGTGGGAAAAACAGAAAGGTGATTAGACTGAGAATCTAGAAAGCTCAGATAACGCTCCTACATTTCTACCGAATACAGATCTTCCTTGATTTAGGATGGATTTAAGTCCTTGATCAACTCATTGTAAATTGAAAATATCGTAAACTGAAAATGCATTTAGTTCTCCTAATCTTCCAAACACTGGGGCTTAGCCTAGCCTACTTTAAACGTGCTCAAAGCACTTCCATTAGCCCACAGTTGGGCAACTCATCAAATGCAAAAAAGCCTATTTTATAACAGTGTTGAATATCCCGTGTAATTTATTGAATACCGTGTTGAAAGTGAAAAACGGAATGATTGTATGGGTACAGAGGGCTGTCAGTCGATCAGTTGTTTGCCCTTGTGATCACGTGGCTGCCTGAGAGCTGTGGCTCGCGGCTATTGCCCTGCATCACAAGAGAGAATCGTA
Organism: Smutsia gigantea; assembly: GCA_032199065.1. NCBI lineage: Eukaryota > Metazoa > Chordata > Mammalia > Pholidota > Manidae > Smutsia > Smutsia gigantea. The sequence goes on from JAVSCE010019070.1 coordinate 41,280, forward strand.
CTGAATGTTGCTAGTCTGAGAAAAGATCCAGCCAGATTCAAAATTCTAAGTATGGTTTCTAGTGAATGCATATAACCATTACAAAGATGAAAAATCTTAAGTGAAACCATCTTAAGTTGGGGACTGTTTGTACTAACCCGAGGCATGTGATCCCGGAGTCACCAAATAATGTATTAATGCACCTATAGAGGAGCAAACTTACTCTGAATAACTTAACTGTCTGCCAGGAAAAAAATCTTGTACTCAACCATGTCAAATTCATAATGTCCAGCAAGCAACAATGGCAAAAATGACCTTGCATGCAAAGAAGTAGAAAAATGTGACCTACAGCCAGGAAAAAAAAAAAATGGTTAATAGAAAGAGATCCAAAATGTCAGAGACAGAATTATCAAACAAGGATGTTAAAACAGCACAAAGATGAAAAAGGAAAGCATAAGCATAATGAAGAAACGATGGACGACCTGAATGAGAAGCAAATGGAAATTTAGAAATAAAAATGCAACATCCTACATAAAAATTGTACTGCCTATTATATGTTGCAGAAGAAAAGATCATCGAACTTGAAGCACTGCATTAGAAACTATAGGAAATGCAGCCCAAGGACATGGTGTTTCCACTTACCATGCAAGGAGCTTGCATGTTGCCACTCCATCCTAAAAAAGAGTAAAAATCCGAACAAACTGAAAAATCAAAAACCGTTTTTCTATCCATCAAAGAAGTGAGATCCCAGGACAGACCAATATCCCCCAAACTGGAGTGATAGATAGCAACATACAGGGAATTACAATTTACTAGAGCAGAAATGTACAAGCAGAAACCTAACCAGGCTCAGATAAAGGAAGGGGATTGGCTTTATTAGCTACTACTTTACATTGTTTGAATTTTTTAAATACACATTATTAAAATAGCTATCTAACATGATTTCTGAGTCAAGTGACATACGCAGTCCTCTGCTGCAGCACCGGCTCTAATCTCTTTCTCCCACCTGACAGCTGGATGAAATATTTCAAGGGATGTTTTGTTTTAAGCTTTAAACCTCTAGTTTTCTCATCTGTACCCTCCCATTAGTGCCCTCTGGAAACACAAATGTCAATATCCCATTATAAGGATGCATCAAGGGCTGCATGCGGTGACTGGGATCGGATTGTTCTATTGTGCCCAGGACAGAACACATTCTCCTCCTTGGCTGTGGAGCCCACAGATCAATTTAGCAGCCAACTGAGAGCAACTTGTGAATCTCTTCTGACTTGACAATTCCATTTCTATTGGATTGCTTTCTTTGCAGCTACTTTGCACATGATTTAGGAAGCCTATTTTCAACTTACAAAACTTTTAATGTGAATTGCTTTCATTTTCCATTTATATTTCATAATTGAAAGAAAAAATAAAACCAATTGAAAAACTTTTAGCTATTTGTTTTCATCCGTTAGCTTTATTCTCTCCCAAGCAACACTCTTGTCTGGGGTCAAGAATAAAGTAAATTAAAATATTGGATCGGATGCTTTCATAGAGGTAAAACCAAACAAACAAGCAAACAAAAAAGCCAAAACCAGTTGCCTCTCTCATATAAGATACAAAGACGGTGTGTAGTGAAGGGGAATAGAAAATCGTCTCGCCCCCAGGAGTAAATTCAATAATCTCTTCAGTGGTATTCCAACCCCTCTCATCTCCTTGAGGTTTTTCTATGTTCTTTTCTTCCATCTCCATCTCCAGCAACTTTCTACAACCAATTTCTTTGCTCTGGCCCCCATGCCACAGATCAATGCTGGAAAGTGGAAAGTTATGAAACATTGTTGAATGAACTGTCAAAATCCCTCTTCTCCTTGATACAACCTTCATTGATAGTTTCTATTCTATGACTACAATTTTCTTGTTTTCTACTTCTCCTATGATGTTAGTTCCCAATCCTGTTCTTCACCTGTGGGCTGTCACTGAACATGTATGATTTATACCTGTTTCGAATATTCCAAGGTTTTCACATTTTTTTCCTCAGCCTTTCCCTTCCTACTTCTGATCTGCCAGTGTATTTAATGTTGTTACTAATTAATGAGACAATCATAATTTCTCTACTCTCCCCCCACAGTGACACACATATATATGCACTATCACAATGGCACATCTCCCATCATATATACATATACATGGTATTTTACTGTTCATTTGCTTTTTTTGTGTGTTCAACTTGATTCTATCACCCCCCCACTTCGAACACCATTATGAGGAGCTGTAAGTTCTCCAAAAGAATTCTACGTCTCAGATATTGTATGATTCCACTTCTATGAGGTACTTATAAGAGGCAAATTCAGAGTCAGAAAGTAGAATGGAGATAACCAGGGGTTGAGAAGAGGTGGAAAAGAGGAGTTTAGTGAGTACAGAGTTATGCTGAGGATGAAGAAAATGTTTTGTGTGTAGATAATAGTGATGGCTACACAATATCGTGAATTTTTTTAATGCTATCGAATTGTATACTTACAAATAGTTAAAATGGTTTTATGTTATGCATATTTAATCATAATAAAAACACTTCTAAAATGAAATACAAACAAAAAAGAATAGATAAGGTTAAGGAACAAGAGGCCTAAGGAGGCAGAAAATCAGATTTCATAATTTTAAGAGAGGGAGAAAACTTAAGCACAAGTTCAGTATTCATTTACACAGAAATGATTCAGTATATATGGCATATGAAAATGCCCAACATCATTACTCAATAGGGAAATGCAAATCAAAACCATAATGAGATACCACTTCTAGGTATCTAGAAGGTAGATACCTTCTAGGATGGTGATAATAATAAAAAAAGAAAAGAAAAAGTGTTGGTGAGGATGTGGAGAATAGCAGAGACAGAGGTCACACTGAGAAATGAGTGCGAAGACAATAATGGTAGAATACTTTTTGGGGTGAAATTTCCAATATTGGGTGTGAAATACCATTGGGTGTGATATGAATAGTCTAGTGGGCCTTGTAGCTTGGCTACTGATGGTTCACAGCCAACCCTTCCTTAGGTGCTGCCCCTGGTGGAAGGCTCCAGGGGCAGTCTGCATGTCGCTAGGGCTGTATGCAAGGGGCACAAAAGCCTGGCTCCCTTGTCTTGATTTGGGACACCAAAGGGCCACCCAGCTCCAAATCTCCAGGTAGGATTCGATGAGGCCTCTGTCACCACCGTCCCACAGTTCCATTTCTTCTTTTGCCCAATGCTGCTTCCCTTAATCTTATAGTTGTTTTTCTCTCATGTACTTTCTATAAACCTTCTACATGCAAACCAACACCTTTAAATCTGTTACCCCAAGAATGCAACCTAAAACAAATATTGGGTTACATCCTAACCAACTGAGAAATACACATTCCTTAGAAAGTACAATTTTGCCATAATTCAATTTTGACAAAAACACTAGATTCTATTTTTTAACACATTCATCACTATTAATTTATTCACTTATTCATTTATTCTTTTATTCATTTGCTCAACTAACACTTGTAGACTGTCTTCTAAGTGCCAGACGCTGCCAAGAAAACAGTCAAACAAATGAATTAGGAATTCCTACACTGCCTATTAAATAATAGGACATCAGTACTCTTCCACAAATTATAAACAGTAATTTTCCTCAAAATTCACTGCTACCAAAGTATTACAGTTATTTATTTCTCCTAATTCCATAGGGAACAGAATTTTCCAATAAAATGATCTGTGTTGGGAAGCTAATAGGAACAGCCCTTATCAAGGAGATATAATGTAGATAGGCCTAGAGAGATTCCAAATCATAGGAAAAGAGGACAGCAATTATTATTAGAATATTACTTTGACATATTTATTCATTGTCAGCATCGAAGCTAAACTTGGACATCATATAATTTTATTCTGTAGGTATAGATATACTGAGACATGTTTGCTAAGGAGTTACCCAGAAAGTTAAAAATTTTTCATATTCCGTCAACATGTTCTCAATGAATGAGAGCTGTAGGTGTTGAACGCCAAGAGTTAGCAGGCTCCAGGTGATGCAGGTGCTTACGCAGGCCCTTGTGAGGACTTTGGCTATTATTGGTAGTAAGATAGGAAGATCTAAAGGGTTTTAAGCAGAGCAGGGACATAATATCACTTTTATTTTAAAAGAATTACTCTGATGGTTGCTATGTTGAATGGACTGTAGAGGTTCTGGAGCAGGAACAGATCAGTTAGGATGAAGTTTGTCACACTTTACTGTGGGTATAAATTCCAGGGAATCTCAGATTCTGTTTCAGGAGATCAAGGATAGGGACTGAGATTCTGTACTTATAACAAGCTCCCAAGTGATCCTCATGCTCTAGATATGCAGATTAAACCTGTTTAGCAAAGAGTTAAGAGATTATAATAGACATCCAAGTGATAGATAATGTGGCTCAAAGTAGTAGAGGTGGAAGGTAGTAGGATTATAAGAAATAGTGGGATGCTGAATTTGTTTTTACAATATAATTAAGAGGATGCCCTGGTGGTTTGGATGTAAAGTATGAGAGAAGACAAGTCAAAGCTCATTCCAAAGTTTTGTCTTTAGCAACTGGAAGGAAGCAGAAGCATGTAGGAGAAGCAAGTTTGGGTGGGAAATCAGAAATTTGATTTTTGACATCTTAATCTTGAGATACCTGTTAAAAATGCAAATGATAAAGACAAGTAGGTATTTAGATACATGAGTCTGAAGTTCGGGGGAGTGTCTGAGATTGCAGCTGAAATAAAGTCTGTATATAGTATTTACTGCCTTGAGAACGGAGATCAGTTAGAAAATGAGTGTAGATTGAAATAACAAGTGATTCTAGGACTGAGCTTTGGGACCATCCAACATTTTGGGGTTAGAAATACAAAGATAAACTATCAAAGGAAACCAGAAGATGCAGCCCTGAATTAGAAGGAATCAAGGAAGTGTGTGTCCTGGAAAACAGTGAAGAAAGGGATATCAGCAAGACAACAATGAAACTAACAAATACCACATCATCAGGCTCAGATCTAAGATGATGCATGAATTTAAATTTAATTTGGAACATTTTAAATTGAAATTGAAATTTTGAGCCATGAAGCTGTTTCAGGGACAGTTTAGGAAGGAGAAACTATGTTATTTTTATACAACTGACATAGTATCTAAGTAGCTATATCATTTGTACTGAATTAATCAATTAAAAAAACTAGATTTTAGTATATAATTGGTTTGAGTTCTTTTCTTATTCTTATTTGAATTCTTAAATATTCTTATACTTACATTAAATTGTTATTTTGGCATCATGCATAACTTAAAAATAAAACTTATGTGTCCTATCAGGAAACATGCAGCCTTTTATTTTTGGTTAATGCATAGTGGGTTAGTATTGATGACCTCAGATCTCTCTTGAGTCTCATCACCTACCTCAGTTTCCTCATCAGTAGTTGGAGATTTAATCCCTATCCTACCTACATCACAGAATTGTAGGGACAATGAAGTGAGATCACAGGCCTTCATGGAAACATCAATATTGTGGAAACTTCAGGACTTGTTTGTGTGAATAACAGTAGTAAAAGCATCTCCTTGATCCAGCTTCTCAGTCTAGGTGATTCATAAGTGTACCTTATGAGATTAGTATTCTATATAATGTTATGGTAATGGCTCAGATACAACTATCTTAAATATTTTTTTACCATTACTTAGCCATTTTTACCCATATAAATGGTAATTTAACATAGTTCCTGCTACTCTTCAGAGTTTTAAATAAGAAATAGAAAGTATTTGATATATTAGACACATATCTTTTATTTATTCAATTTATTTTTTCATTCCCAATATAGAAAATAAGACTATTTCTATTGGCTCCTTACTGTGAAGGACCCATGTTTATTTTCTGTATCCAGAGATGAACTCTCTCAACTCCCATTCAAGTCCATGCAATTCTGTTTTAGGGCTCATAGTTTCGTATAAGAAGATGGGAAAGAAAGAAGGAAAAGGTGAGAAACAGTGGCAGCGTGAAAGCATTTCTCTTTTTCTTCTTTGCTCATCATCTCCCTTCCTCCCTTTTTAAAAACAAACAGAAAAGTTAGTTTTATGTGTTTTAGACTAACAATAGTAAGTTGCAAGAAACAACTGGTGTACTGGTCAGGAAAAACTAGTTATGCTGCAATAATGAACAAGTCCAAAAATTTCAGCAACTCAACAAAATTTTTTTTTCACAATTATGCTATGTGTTCAAGTTTTTCTTCAAGGGGCCTTTACTCATGGTAGTCAGTCTGAGATTCAGGCTGATGTGAATTCCATCTTGATAAGAGCTTCCATGATCATAAAGCACTGGGAAAGACATGTTGGGAATCACCATGAGAACTTAAATCTTTTTCATGGTGTAGCTCCAGGAGTAAGGGGGTTCCTTGCCCAGGGCAAGTTTCCTATGAATTCGAGGAAACCGAAGGAAGACAAGGGGAAGGGCAGGATGGGAGAAAGGGTTTTTATTGCTCACAGCTGGCTGGGGTTGACTACAAATACCCCCCTCCTATGTCCCCCTCTGTGCATCTTCCGCAACTGTGCACATGCTTGTCCCCCTGCCTGCCCCTTTCTCAGGAACTCCATGGGTGGGTCCCTGGTGAGTGGCAGGCACCAGACCAATTAGGTACCAGGAATGAAGGGGAGGAGAGAATGGTGGTTTTCTCTCCACCCCTTGCCCTGGATCTACTGAAGGCTCTGATATGGTAAACATCCACTGGTATGCAAATGGACCCTTATCCACACACCACTATGGAAGCCAGGTGGAAATTCTGGGTGCAAACTTCCATTTACCCCACACATGGGAATAGCAGAAGCTACTTTGCACACATTTCCTTGGCCAAACAAATCACTCACCTGCTCCTAACTTACCATGTGCTTATGAGGAGGAGCATTAGAATATTTGTGGGCATCCTTAGTAACCACTACTAAGACTTGACAAAGGATTGGGGTCATAATAACAGCTCTTATCTCATAGATTATTGTGAGAATTTATATCATTTTAAGCATAGAGTAAGCAATATTAGATGAATTAAAATGCTAAAATATTTAATTTATACAATATTTTTAGAGACCTAACAACTTATATAAAGACCATGACTGGGTAATATATTCTCTGGGAGACTTTTGTGGAATCCTTATATTTTACTGCTGTCATTCTATCTTCAGTTCATTTCCATGTTTACACAATCATTAATATATCCAGACAATTTTCTTGTGTTAGTTAATCATAGTCTTCTTTTCACTGATGAAAATAGAATTTGGGGGGAGAAACATCAATATTATCCCTCTGAGAACACAGATAAAAATTCAGAATGTATTATTTTATTAAATATTTTTTAGATGGCATGTTAAATCCTCTTGCAAAGAGCTGGACATGATCTTTATATAAAATATATAAAATACTTGGTCTTTGTCATGGTCAACCAAGCTTTCAACAAATACTTCCCAATGAGTTATGTAGATAACAGAAAAGCCATCTCTTTTGTGTCTTAACACAGATATGCCTCTGTAAAACTTTGGTAGCAGGCAGTTAAACTCAGAACTAGGCAGTATTTTATAGCAGGATGAAGTCAGGGCTAGTCTACACAAAGAAAGTGTCTGTGGAAGCAAAATACAACAATTATGCAATGAGTTTCATCCATAGATACTACCAATCTTGAAAGAGTCATAAAAAGGCATGTTTTCCTCAGTGCATTTCATTTGGAATGAATAGTCTCAATAATTGTCTTAACTCTCCACTTAAGGAGTTCTTGCTAAAGCAAACTTGTCATTTGGCAAATAGCCAATCATTTGGATAGTAAAGTAGACAGTTCAACCCACTGCAGCACTTAGGAGAGCTGGAAATTTGTAGGACCCACTGGAATGATGACAGCAAAGAACTGCAAAACTTTTATGCACCTGCAGTTGGTGGCTTAATTTGCTCCATCTGGACCCCCTTTTCCTGCAGTCTCCTAGTCAGGTCCTTTTTTCCCGGCTATGCTAACCTGATGCACATGAGAAATAATGTGGTCATACAATATTCAAATCCTAGAAAAGCTGTTTTTCTAAACTATATGAAATACGTGTGGGAATTCAGTTATATTATAAACATAGTAATTTGTAAAAACAAGTTAGGAAATAATAATTTTACTGATGTAAAATAAAAGATAAATATAACCAGATGTAGAAAATCAGTAAGAATCTGAGGGTAATAGAATTTTGCTACATCAAGCAGGGAAAAGCCATATTCTCAGGAAGTAAACATTGTATTAGGTATTTTTCCCCAAAACCTAAAGTTTATAGTAATATATTTTTTCCCAGAAATTAATAAAAATAAACCACACAATTCCCAGAAAATACAGTTTAAAATAGTCCTTATAGAAATATTGTACTAGCAATTATTACCAAAAGAAGAATTTATTGCCTTGAGTAAAACATAAAATTGGAAAGTGAAGAAACTTTGGAAATTTAGATTTTTCTTTTTCAGCTGAATTAGAAGGATTAAGTATTTCTAAAATCCATTTAGAGAGAGAGCCTATCAAATTAAAAAATTAACTTTTCCAAACATAAGAGATCTTTCTTTTTTATTGTGCAAAGTTCTTAAATGATGGTAGGACAGGAAAACAAGATCAAATATAGGACAAACATCATTTTACAGATACAGATAATTTTTATTACCAAAAGGGACTGTCTGATTTCAATTCTTTCAGAAAAATGGCCTTTGAAAGATGTCCATACAGCTGCTACTGTTAGAAGCTCCCCTTTTAAATCAGAGAAAACTTTATTGTCCTCGAGATGGCGGGGTTTTTTTCTCGAATAGTCTTTTTATTTCTTTCTTGCAATTGAAGATGCAAGTCAACATGTTCCTTTATTATGAGGTAATACACTCAGATTTTTATAAAAAGCAGATGTTCTGAGTTTTAAATTCAAATCATACTGTAAAGAAGCATCCCTTTCCTCCTTTCTCCTCCTTGTCCTCTCTGCCTTTTACTCTATTTTCAATTTCTCTATTATTCACAGATCTTTTCAGAGATTGCTGTCCTTCAGAAGATTATGGTCGTCCAACATTCAACCACTTTAATCTGTTCTTCTGATAGAAATGCTGTTTTTAGTGGTTAACAAGGACATTGCTCTTGACATGACTGAATCTTAATTTCCTCCCTCATTCTTTTATGTAGCTTTTATTTTCTCACATCTACATTTTTTCCCCAGTGCCATTTTTATGGTTTGGTTTCATAATGACATTGCCAATATTATAATACTTGTTATTCATATGACATTTCATGCTTTATAAAGCACGTTCATTTCTTTGATTTATTTTGCTTCTTCTAAATTCATTTGTTAAAACTTTTTTTCATGTGGAAAATGAGTCATAAATGAGGTATAAATAGTTGTACACCCTCTATTGCCAGAAATAGCTTTCTTTTAACTACTTTCAGAATTATATTAATCCTGGAGTTTAAATCATTTCTGAAACATATTAATCCTGGAATGTAAAGCTATAAGCCATCAACTGCTGTTACTATAATTTTTCTTCCTAAAGTTATTTTAGATAATAGTATGATTTTTTTTTTCCTACAGACCAACTATTAGCAATAGTACCAGTTTCAGTTTGAAAGAACCATGCCAAGAACTTAGCTTCTTTAAAAGATAAATATTTATTGGGGGATATTTCTGGCTATGCATATGTGATGGTTACACACTGGTTCTATTTTGAAGTGAGTGCTAAATTTATGAATGTAATGTTCACTTTTTCTATACCAGCGGTATTATTATCTTCTTAGTGCTGAAGAGTAATACCTCCTTAGTGAGGCAAAATAAACATTTCTTTTTTTATTTCTTATGAAAAAAAATTGCTATAGCTCAATTTTCATTGTGAAGGCAGAACAAAGTGAACTTTAGGTTGTTGGTGAACACAGCTTGTGACATTTCAGGGATCTTTTATTTTATTGTGATTTGAAGAGAATGCTTTCATAGCTGAATTTGTTATTCTGATATCTCTCTTTAGACACCTGAGACATCTAGCTTACTATAGAGTTAATGGGAGATGGAATTATCCATGTGATAATTACGTTGACCTTTGGTAGTACTTTTTAAAATCATTTTTCTGAGCATTTTCTCTTATCTTACTCTCATAAGAATTTTCTGAGGTAAGTGCTGTATATGAAGTTATCCTTAATTTTAGCAGCTTAAAACGTTTATTATCTCACAATTTCTGCAGATCTGGAATCTGGAAGCAGCTTACCTGGTTGGCTTTGGCTCAGGGTCTCTCTAGAAGTTACAGTCAAGATGTCAGCTCAGACTGTAGTCAGTCATTACAGGACTTGACTGGGTTGAAGGGTCTCACCCCAATACTTATGTGGGTATTGGAAGGCTTTACCTCCTCACTGTCTGTTGACCAGAGACTCCAGTTTCTTGCCATATAGGCCTCCTCATAGACTAATTCAGTGTTAATGGCAGTTGGCTTATTCCAGATAGTGGAGGAAAGAAGGAGGAGGAGAAGGAAAAGAAGAGTCATCCAAGACAGAAGCCACAGTCTTTTTATAACCTAATCGCAGAGATGGTATACCATTACTTCTGTATGCTCTTGGTCACAGACCTACCTGGTACAGTGTGAGAGGGGACTACATACGTGTGTGAACACCAACAGGTAAAGATCACTGGGAATCATGTGGGAGGCTACCACGATGGGCAATTGGACATCATAATAAGTCATCTGAGGCCCTGGGAAACAGATGACTTGTTGTAGATCATACACATAATTTTGTGGCTTTGAATGTGCCACATTCAAATTTTCCACACGAGAATCTCAGATGCTCTTCACAAGTTTTTTCCTATAATCATTGTTTTCTATGATAAAAATGTACAATTAAAAAAATTAAGTTACTGGATTCCCTAAGATATTGTTCAGTTCATTACTGGCTGGTTTTTAAGCAAAGAAATGAGGCCCACTGTACAAGTACCCTTCCCATTAGCCTACACTGAACTAGAGCATCACTTAGAGAGAGACCGTAATGCCTACTGCGATTTTTGATCGCACTCTCTTCCTGAGCTTCATCTTATACACTGGCCAAACCAGGAACTGTAAGGGGTAGACTTGTGACTGCAAAGGTCCTTTATGTCATGAGTGCAGAGATTTGTTAAAGTTATGAGAGAGAGCAATGTGAATAGTGTCTTAGAAAAAACTTAAACGTGTGTAAGGTTTTTATCTACAAAGCAGTAAGTGAAAAAATATGCAGTAATTATCAGGATAATTTTCTACATTGTTCAGTCAAGCTATTTTAAAAAGCTCATGTAACTAGGAACCTGCCGTAATCAAACTGATCATTTATTACTTTCTATCATAAGACTGTTACACTCAACTCACAGAGCTAGTCATTGTAGTTCCTGCTATTTATTGTTTATGCCTCTACAGCATGGTTCTCTGGGATTGACTGATTACTTCTCTCCACTGCTCCCATTCCTCAGTTCCTGTGATCCATATCTGATGTGTCCTAACATTGAAGGTATGTTCACATTATCTGTATTCCTTGCCACTTCCATGCCTGCATTCATTCAGCTGATAGAAGCCATGTACATACACTGTTCTGGGCACAGGACTAGATGATAAGAGACAATGGGAAGAAGGCATGTCAGTTCCCTCCTTTTGTGAATTGCTTCATCTCTCTGTGGGAGATATTCCTGAATAAATAATTATAGAAAAAACCTATTATATAATAATTGTTAAAAATGGCATGATGGAGGAGGACCGAGTGTGGCAATATTGTACAGGAGGGGGGGATCTAAACTAATGTGTATGCAGGAGGCAAGTTGGCGAAGTCTTCCCTGAGGAAGTTTTTAATAGTCTGAAATTACGTGAGGTTTGGCGCAGGCAAAGGCTCAGTTATGTTTAAGACAGTTTTTTGATATGCAATCAATTTAAGTCAGAATTCTACAACCAAGTGCGAAGTTACAGAGATTTTGTTACTCTCTTTTGGACAGTACTGTTAATGTTTAAGCATTGGCAACTGTTTCACAGAGAATAGCTGAAAATGAAGCATGAGTTTGAGCACAGAATTAAAGATAATTTTATATACTTTGTTATTATAGTTAATGTACTCATTCACACACTTAATAAGCTTTTATTAAATACTGTCTTATGGTGGCAAGTGAATGAACCTTGGCATCAGACAGATTTGGGGTTGAATCTTCACTATGGCATTACTGTTCTGGGGAAGAACCTGAGTCTCTTTGAGACTCAGTGCGTTCATCTGTAAAATGGGGACAATGTTCCCTACTTTGAGAGCTGTTGAGAAAATGTAGATGAAGTATTTACCAAAAGCTGGGACATTGTTGGTGCTCAATACATAGTAGCTATCATCGTTATCATCATTATTATTATTGTCCAGGTTGAAATAAAACAGATTAGGTTGAGTCATAATAATTGTTCTGTAATTCAATTGTGGAAATGCTATTAAAGTTTCAATACAGAACTCTAGAACAACATTTGTAATTATTACCCAAGAATACTCGACTACTGTGTGCTCTGGAGGGAATGTTGCAATATAGTCTAATTCAATAATTAGAGGTATTGAAGAACCACAGGTTGCACATAAAAGAACAGGAAATGACTAAATAGCCTTGATTTTGGTAACTTGTATTTATGGTTATGCTAATATATGTAATTAGAAACAACTTAGTGAAAACAGGAGTGGTGGGAGTGATGGTGGGGAGGAGGTGGAGGCTGAGGGAATATTGTCAGACCTGCTGAAGATCTTGGCCTTCATGGTGTTGGTGATGGAGAGACAGTGAAAGATTGTAAGCTGAGGCGGGATATGGGCGTTATGTGTGTTTCAGTTGGCTGGCTTGGGGGAAGGGGTGAATGCTGGACTGAAGGGGAAGAAGGAAGCCTTAATAGCTAAGCGAAAATGGCCAAGGAACTAACTGGTCAGGAGATTACAAAGCATTAAAATACAACTGAGCAATGGGGATGGCCCGAACCAAGGCAGAATTCAGATGAACTTTTAAGATGAAATTGGCAGGGGTGGATGAATTGGATGGAGTAAAGCTAGGAGTGGTGTTTATGCAAACTGTTGACTCAGAGGTAGTGATCCTATTGACAGGAAGGCAAGGATAGATTTGAAAAAAAATATTTCAACCAAATTTGGTGATTAACTGGATTGGTGGAGGCAAGTGACAGGACTCAAGTTGATGCTGGGGGGGGGCTCCACCTTTTGAGCAACAGAGTGTAGCTGAGAACTATAATTCAAGACAAAGTTTATAATTTCTATTTTTGTCCACTCCATTGATTTGGAAGTGCTTATGGGACATCCAGGTGGTTATAACAGGTAGTCACTGGATAATGTGCATCTGTTCTGACAATGTAAATCTGAGAGATATGAGTAGATATGTGACAGCTGATCTCATGAATTGAGGACATGTCTTAGGAAGCAGGGATTGAGTGGGAAAGCAGTGCAACCCTTAAATTCTCCTTGGGTAGTATTCCTCTAATCTGTTCACCAAGAAACCTCTTTCACATGGGTCTCATTGATTACATTATTGCACGCCAGGATGCTGAGTCAGGCCTTTACTCACGCTCTCTTCAAGAGACTCCTAAAACCATTTTCTTCCCCTTGTGCCACCAGAATTCTTTTTCTGTAACAAAAATCTGATGTGTAATCATCTAATCTGGTGATTAAAGACTGGTAGTGACTCTTCATTGCTTACAGCCTAAAAGTTCCACTTGGTAATATGATTGTACAAGGGGGGCTCATCTGACTTTACACCTTCCCGTGTGCCCAAGTCCTCACCAAAGTTATGCCACCTCCTGCACATGTCACGTGTTTTCAGTCTGCCACCCCTTTGCTCAAGCTCTTGGTACACACGCAAATACCCTCTGCACTTTGTTCACAGCAGGAGCCACCACTGTCTTCAAGGACCGCTCAGATGCCAATCTGTATTCTGAACTTCTCCGACTCCTGCTACTCATCCCATTCCAAATTAAGCTGTGGGTGTGCGCCGGTGTGTGTGCACATGTGCATGTGTGTTCACATTTGTTTACATGTTTGTGAGCTCCTCAGAGGTAATCGCATTGTCTTTCTCATCTGGCTATCTTATTGCTGGTACAGAGAAGTCATCCAATAATTGCTTAGTGAATTGGATGTGACAGAAATGAGTTCACTAAAATTCTGTGGGTGAATGTATGAAAAAAAAAATCAGTAAATTAGGTATTTGGTTGTGGTGAGGAAAGCAATTTAGACCAGGGCCTAATTGTTAGAAGTACAGACAGATATGTTAATCCTTTGCCAAGGACCAAAATTCTGAAGAGAATAGCCCTGCAGTGGTCAAAAGGGCAAAGTGGGGGTGAACTAGGGAGAGCTCTGGGAAAATGACTGTTTATATAAGTGCTATCACTGGGTGAACTTGGGCCAAGTGAAATTAACTGAGGTGACTGTGAAATTATACTTTATCTGTTATACACAGTTGTATCACACTTTATCCTGCCTAGTAAAGATGAGCTATTGCACCTACATGAACTTTTGACATAGTTGAAGCTTCAGTTGTAACTGGTGATTTCAAACAATACTAACCATTTTCTGAAATAAATGTCTCTTAGAAAAGTGACAGGCGCTTTTTATTCTTATAAACTGAATAGAAAAGCATTTTTTCCCTAACTCTCTCAGGGCTATTTAATCGAGGATCAAATGTAGTGTAAAGTACATTTGTATATGTATATACACACATATGTTATAGAAAATTAACAAAACAGTTTAATAAAGAGAAATGATCTTTGCAAAATAACTTCGATCACTTTCTCTAGTTATAAAAATTGTGCTTATTCAATGCAGAAAAATTAGAAATTATGTGCACATTTAAAGAAAATGAAAATGACACCAAATTATACCAGCCAGAGTATATGACCCTTTTTAATGTATCTTTTAATTTCCTTTACATAAAAACATTCATGTATTTTTTAATAGTTGAGGAACATATATGTCATTTCCGAATTCTACCTTTAAAGTTTGGCATTATAAAGTAAGTACATGATGAAAGTAAACATTAAAAAATATCTCAATTTAATGGCTTTGCAATATTTCATCACACTGTCATAGTGTAGTTATTAGGTCCCTTATTCCCAGCATTCATCATGTTTCCATTTGTTAGTTCTTAAAATGAGTTGCTATCATTATTTCTTCACTGCCTGTGCTCTTTTTCAAGTCTGTTATACCTTAAGCTTCTGTTTGTAATGTACCAAAGAACCTGATTTGGCAAAGATCACCAATAACCTTCTGCTAGCCCAACTCAGAGGAGTCTCTGCAGTGATAGAGAAATGGTGACTGCATGCAGACTCGGGAATCAGATGCATCTGGGTTCAAATTCTGTCTTTAGAAGCTGTGTGATCATGTGCAAGTTATTTAATTCTCTCTGGTTCAGTTCTCTAATCTGCTCAATGGAGCTCATTTTTACAGATGTGACTTACATAGGATTGCTAGAGAATTAGATGAGCTGTGTATCTAAAGTGATTGGGGAAATACTTGGCATAAGTGCTAGGGATGATTTTATTTTTAACTCTTGGCCAGTTAATTCTTCTTGAAATTCTCTCCTCTCTTAGTGTCTACAGTGTTGTCTAATAGCACGTCTCCACTTCTTTCTGTTGATAGGTTTCAAGGTTCTTTGGTGAACCTTTTTCTAACTTCATTTTACTTACTGCTGTAGATGATTCTCTTCTAGTATTTCTCATTACTCTCTGTCTGCTCCTTTTCTGATCTTTAACAGGCTCACCCTCCTCTAGTCACAGTTAAAGGCTATAGTCTCTCAGAACAGGCACCTTCTTTTTCTCACTGCCTCCTGTTTCCCTGGCTAGTTCATCGATTAAGAACTCAACTACCAGCGATGCAAAACTGATTCGCCAACATGTATTTCTAGCTCAAATGTCTCCTCTGAGTTTCAGATTCATATTTGATATTCACTACCAATTTTGATATCTCCTCTTTTATTCTCAAAGTCACCAAAAATGCAACATGTCCCAAAGACAGTATTTTGATCTTCCCAATCCTACTCCTCTTTCAGTATCACCTGAGCATCATCCTCACCTCCTTCTCCTCCATCCTCTTCCAATCGGTCATTCAAGCATTGCCTGAATGCTCATAGTTTTCCCCACCAGCAGTCTGGTCCAAACTATCAGCAGCTCTTACCTGAAACCTTAGCAGCCATGACCTGTTCTCTCCATCCCATGAGAGGCATCACAATGCTTTCTCCATCATCCAGCCATTGTGAATTTTTTCTACATACAAATCTGACTGGGCCATGCCCTGCTTTTAAAATTCCCCTAGTTTCCCAATGTTTTGAGGATAAAATTAGTGTGGTGATGGATGACAATCTTTTTAGCATGACATGCAAGACATCCTCCCTCAGTGTGTCCTTCAGTTACACCTTTTATAACACTTTCTGCCTCTCTTCCTCTTTCTTCTCCCAACTTCAATACTCGGTTTCCTAAGACCCCATTCTATGTCAAGTCTTTATGACATGTTACATCTTTGTTCATGTAACATCCCCTGCTTGGAATGATTTTTTCTAAACCCCAACTGCCTAGCAAATACCTAATCTTCAGTCAAGACTCAAATCAAAGGTTACCCCATATACAACCATTGGCCATGTCTTTCTCTGACCCATCTGTACATGGTCAAATTTTTATCATACATTCTGTGGCATTCTATTGCACATATTTACTTATAGACCCTATATCCCTCTACTAAAAAATAAGCTCCATGATGATAAGACTTAAAAGAACACCTAGCATAGTGCCCAGTACGGGTAATAAAAAAGGCTAAAACCTGCTCTACACTTAGTTAAGTCTCAGGTGATTCAAAGAGCTTTACATGTTGTAGCTCAAACAGTCCTATCAGAAAGGTATCACTAACAGATGAGAAAATGAAAACAATGTAATTTGTCCAAGGTTGCACAATAATGCCTTCTGGATTTGAAACGAGAGAGCCTAGCACCAAATTCCAGCTTTTAAGTACCCTCCTGTATTGCCTTTCAGAGTGGGCACTTAAAAATATTTGCAAAATGAATTAATGCATTTCTTTCTATCAGAGTGTCTGACTGCCTTCTCTCACCCCTTCTCTAGCACATTCTTCCACTCCTGCTTAGCAAAATGTGCAATCCAATCTATTTCTGTTTTGTTCACTAGGTAGTTTTCTCTCTCCTTCTCCAGACTCCATGCTCCTTTAATACTTCTATTTCTTTTTCTTCTTCTTTTCTCTTTTCCATTTTCATTCCATCTTAGAGAAAAGTTATGCATTCTGTTGATTGCTTACCCAGAAGTTGCTAGTTCTATCCTTCTTTCCCGCATATCTTTTGTTTATCTCTCCTCCCAGCTCTCTGCCTAGGAAGGCTGACCTCTGAATTGCATCAACAGGGTTATCTGGTTTGTTTCATCACTAGGAGGGTCTAGCAAGAAATTAGAGGGTGGTAGGAGAGTGACACTCCAGCAATCCTGCCACTGTGTCCTTCAGGATTGGTCAGGAAGGGCTGGGGGCTGCCAGAGTCCCTTGATAAAGATCATACTCCCAGTAGCTGGACTTGTTCACAGTCCCTTTTTTCTGGGTTCCAGTACAGCCTCTTCCTTTCCTCCTTCACATTTAAGGATGGTAACAGCTCCTGCTGCTGCTAATTGGAAGAAGCACCCTGGTCCCACCTCTGTGATCAGAAACGTATTACATTTCCCAGTTTAGTGTACCGTTTCTGTCCTTCTGGGGCTCTGACAGATGCCATCCTTCCTTTCAGCTTTCCTAACAGAACGCCAGCCTGGTTCGTTCATCCACACTTCTGTCTCCAGTCCATGTGACTCAGGGGCTGAGGACCTCTACCTTCAGCTCTAGGATGAGATGCTTACTGATTCAGGCCAGTAATGGAAGTCTCTTTCCCTCTGTCAGGAATGGTCCCAGGACACCAGGTTTAAGATAAGGAGGGTACCTGGTGACTGCCATCATGCCACATGTGACAGGCACAGGGCTGAAGGTATCCCCAGTCATTCTGCAGTGAGAAGTTTTATCTCCCGCTTGAGGAAGCACTTTCCTCTCCGATTTCTGCTGGCTTGAACAAAGAAGATGGTTATTCTGGTTGTTGCTGGCAGACTATTTTGCAGCCATGAGGGGAGCCAGCCTGAAGACAAAATTAACCCAGAGTAAAGGGCCGAGACCACTGCCAAGGCAAAACTGAAGGCTTGATCATACCAAACCTGGAGCTGGATCACTTTTAGATTCTTGTTCCACAAGATAAGATGTTTCCTATTTTTTAAGCCCACTTCTCGATTCTCACAGCATCTCACTTCCAAACTGCTATGATTTTGCAATAGCTGACACTGAGTTCTTACTATTTGGCATTCATGGGAGTGAGCACCATACACCACAAGGTGGGAACTATTGTTTGCGTCATTGTTTGCATGAAGAAACTAAGGCTTCGAAAGGTTCACAGATCAGTCTTGGCCACACGACTAGTAAGTACTTCAGTTGTAATCCACACCTGGGTTCATCTTACTCCAGCCTTCACCCTTCAGCAGCAGGGCACTCAGCATGACAGGAACAACTGCATTGCACCTAAGGCATTGCCAGAAGCTTTACCTCCAGATTACCTCATATTCAGATAACAGAGATAAAGTGCACTTTTAGTGGCCAATAGCATGTTAAGACATAGCATTCAGGGTTAGGTAAAAGGTAACAAGTTGATAAAAGCATGGTGAAAACTCAAGAAAGGGGACAATCTTTGAAGTTGAGATTATCGTTCACCTAGGTGATGACCATGGTGATTTACATAAATCATGCAAACTCATTGGGGAACCGATCAGGAATATTAATGAAGTTTTAGGGACAATGCCTAGGGAAACGATTTGTAGGTGATCTTACTTGGAAGAAAATGTCAATGTCATATTTTCAATATAAATTTTAAATAAAGTTAGAGATTATAAAGTGCAATCAGGGATCAGAGATTAGAAAATCACACTAAATAGAATCCAAGTCTTGTATTTGGTTTTTCTGACTCTGTGACCTTTGTTTTAGCATTAATACTTATGGGAGCTGAATCCAGTTTCCAAACATAATCCCTGAATTATTCCTTTTAAAATCCAGCCTAAGACTTTATCAGTCTTGCCTCTTCCAACAACAGTTTGTTCATAAACCTAGATCTCCTGGTTCTGATTGAAATGCTTTTTTGGTGTGTTGAAAGGAGAAAAATACTGGCCTGGACTAAGTGTTTGTCTTCAGGGGGCTGCGCTCTTTAGCTGATGTGACTAAATCAGATGAAGCTGCCTCATGTAGACACTTTGACACAAAGAATTTCAGAGCCAAGTCTAATGACAGCATTTACTCTTAATATGGATGATGTGAGAACAGCAACACAGTGTTTACTAGTAGCCCCCACTGTCACAGTAACTAAAGGAAAGAGCAAAGAAGATGAAAATGATAAGGACTCAGGAAAGAGCTCCCATTTTCTTGCGAAATTAATTCACATTCTAGGGTGTGCTGCCTTGAATGAATTTCCTTCCTTTTACACTCCCACTTAGCTTTCCTTTAAGTGTGAAATGAAGCGGGTGGTGGAAAATGTGGTGCGCCAGTCATTTTGACATTCCTTTGCAAATTAGTCAGGCTTTGATAGTACAGGTCGGCTCTACCAAGCAGGGGGGCTTTCAGCTTTGGGAATCTGGCAGGAGTTCAAGAGCAACGTGTTGCTTTGAACTCACTTGTTAGCCCTGCAAAATAAACACCATCCACCTTGCAATAAAAAAAGCATCAGCAGTAGGAAAAAAGAGAACATTCTACACCCCTCCCTGGAGACTTCAAAACCCTCCGCTGGGGCTGCTAAATTAGGACAGGAAAAATAAGCTGCTTGTGAAGAGAAAAGAGGGGAAAGGAAGCATCCTACGACAAACACACACAAATTACAATCACTGAGAACTAATTATGTTTTCATGATCACAAACGCATTGAGAGTTTGAAAGCTCATGGACGCATCCTGACGCTGCTATAAAATGTTTCCTGGCTAATTATTTGCCAGTACAACTGTTCACTTCCTGTGGTGGATTTATGCTAAATCCTGTTATTAGTCTTGCTCTGCAATTGCCATTGTGTATGACTAGAAGCAAGGCTGAAAGGCTACAGTCAGCCTTTTATTACACAACATGTGAATGGAGATTTGACCCAATGTCCGACCACGTCCCCCTTTTGGTTTTTATGTGAGCTCGCTGAGCCTTTCCCTATAAATCACTTGCTTCCAATGAACTTTTACTCTTCTTTCTCTCCTTTCAACTCTACTACTTTGTGTGTGTGTGAGTGCACACTTTAAAAGTCAACCATACAGTTTCTTTGCTTTAACAGTAGTTAAAACCTTTTTTTATCATATGCGACTTCTATACTTCCTGCTTCAAAAAAAATATATGAAACCAATTTTTGATGACTTGACTTAGTTCAGTGGTTGAAGTTGGGAGTAGTAAAAATAAATAAGACAGAAATATCATTAATTTGTATTTTGGCAAGAATATAATCATAAATAAATGTAAATGATCATAGTAGCTACAGTGACAACTAAATACTTTTTATAGAAACCAACTAAACATTTTTTTAGAATATTTGATATTTGGGGCCTGTGAAGCACATTAGCTAATACCTTAAATACAATTCTTATTTCAGTAAAATTAATACAAATATTATGAACTCTCTAAAAGAAGTCTTTTCAAATAGAGTGTATACTATTCTCTGAAATACAAATATTGAATTCTTGACTTGTGGTATTAATGTACACAAGAATATGACATTTACATTTAAAACATATTTTCAGATTTAGAATTCAAATCTTAAAGATGTCTGAAAACTATAGGTTTTTAAGAGCAAAGTAGATTATGAGAATAAAAAATATTAGATATATAACAAGGCCTTGATTTTCAGTTTATTTACTCCATTTTCTCAGTTTTTAATGGTTACATACACATCTTTGTTAATCTCTTTTTCCTTAAAAATGTTACCAAAATTATATCTGTAATTATTCATAGGAATAATCCCTGCTGGCTTTAAAGTTTTCTTACAGATCTTTTTCTAACACTGACATAGGCAGTTGACATTAAAAATGATGAAAATCACTTCCGGGAAGATGGTGGCAGAAATCTCCCAACACTATATTTATCTACAAAAACACAGCAAATACAACTATTCCTAAAAGAGAGACCAGAATACACAGGAAAGCGCACAGCATGCAGCTACACCCAATAGGACTCAGCACCCCAAGAGGCGGGTAAGATACGGAGCCACGACACGGCGGGACCCGAGCACTCCCCCACCCCAGCGCACCGGCGGGAGGAGAGGATACAGAGCCAGGAGGGAGTGTAAGTACCCCCGTGAAATAACCAGACCCGGTGATCTGCACGGGGAGTGCTGACACACATAGCACAGTGTAGCGGAGATTGGAGAGACAGAGGGTGCAGGATCTGAGCGGGGAACGCGCCAGGGTACTTGGAGCTGGCTCCCGGGAAGGAAAAAAAAAGAAAAGAAAAGCGCGTGCTTTTCTCAGTGGTCTTAAAGAGACAGGAGCCCAGAGGAGGAGCCGGATTGGTCCGGCACACTCAGCCCAGCAGGCTGGGAGTCCTGGGGAGTTGCGGACCCCTTAGCTGGCGAATGGGAAAGGGTGGCCGCACTTCGAATTCCCACAGATATCAACAGCCTCCCATTTGTTCCCACCCCGGCCAGAACGATAAAGGGCCCTGCAGAGCAGCGTGGCCACGGCTGCGGAATAGTGGGGCTACACTGCCACCTACAGCATCCCCACAGAATCTACTCCCAGTGGGTGTTTTTTTGTTTTCTTTTGTTTTGTTTTTTGTTTCTTTTTGTTTTGTTTTGTTTATTCTTTTCTTTCTTTCCTTCTTTTTTTTTTCCTCTTTTTAAAGTCTTAAAGAGCCCAGGTAACATACATGGCAACTACCAGCGACCACTTCTATAGCCATGAAAAGACAGACGAATATGGTCCAGACTAAAATCAACCAGACAACCCAGAGAGGGAGCCTGAAGGGATGGAAATGCACAGTCTTCCTGAAAAAGAATTCAGAATAAAAGTCATAACCATGCTGATGGACCTACAGAGAAATGTGCAAGAGCTGAGGGAGGAAGTGAGGGAAGCGAGGAAAGACAATGCAGAAATCAGACAAGTGATCAACGGTCTTAATAGCAGACTGGATGAGATGCAAGAGACTGTTAATGGAATAGAAATCAGACAACAGGAATACAGAGAAGCTGAGGCAGAGAGAGATAAAAGGATCTCTAGGAATGAAAGAATACTAAGAGAACTGTGTGACCAATCCAAACGGAACAATATTTGCATTATAAGAGTACCAGAGGAAGAAGAGAGAGAAAAAGGGATAGAAAGTGTCATTGAAGAAATAATTGCTGACGACTTTCCCTCGCTGGGGAAGGAAACAGTCTCGCAGTCCATGGAAGCCCACAGATCTTCCAACACAAGGGACCCAAGGAAGACAACACCAAGACACATAATAATTAAAACGGCAAAGATCAAAGATAAAGGCAAGAGTATTAAAGGCAGCTAGAGAGAAAACAAAGATCACCTACAAAGGAAAACCCATCAGACTATCATCAGACTTCTCAACAGAAACCTTACAGGCCAGAAGAGAATGGCATGATATATTTAACGTTTTGAAACAGAAGGGCCTCGAACCAAGAATATTGTATCCAGCATGATTATCATTTAAATATGACGGAGGGATTAAACAATTTCCAGACAAACGAAAGTTGAGAGAGTTTGCCTCTCATAAACCACCACTACAGGATATCTTAAATGGACTGCTGTAGAGCGAAGCACCCCTAAGGCTAAAAAGATATCACCAGAGAAAATAAAATCATAGCAAAGAAAGAAGACCATCCAAATACTAACTAAAGGCAAAGAATAAAACACCTAGTATATAAAGAAAGGAGGAGGAAGATTAAGAAGGGAGAGAAATAAAGAAACATCAGACGGTGTTTACAATAACTTAACAAGAAAGTTAAGTTAGATTGTTAGATGGTAAAGAAACAACCCTTGAACTTTTGGTAAACACGAATCTAAAGCTAGCAATGGCAATAAGTACATACCTATCAATAATCACCCTAAATGTAAATGGACTGAACGCACCAATGAAAAGACACAGAGTAACAGAATGAATAAAAAAGCAAGACCCATCTATATGCTGCTTACAAGAAACTCACCTCAAACACAAAGATATACACAGACTAAAAGTGAAGGGATGGAAAAAGATATTTCATGCAAACAACAAGGAGAAAAAAGCAGGTGTTGCAGTACTTGTATCAGACAAAATAGACTTCAAAACGAAGAGAGTAGCAAGAGATAAAGAAGGACATTACATAATGATAAAGGGGTCAGTCCAACAAGAAGATATAACCATTATAAATATATATGCACCCAACACAGGAGCGCCAGCATATGTGAAACAAATACTAACTGAATTAAAGGAGAAAACAGACAGCAATGCATTCATTTTAGGAGACTTCAACACACCACTCACTCCAAAGGACAGATCAACCAGACAGAGAATAAGTAAAGACACAGAGGCACTGAACAACACACTAGAACAGATGGACCTAACAGACATCTACAGAACTCTACACCCAAAAGCAACAGGATACACATTCTTCTCAAGTGCACATGGAACATTTTCCAGAATAGACCACATACTAGGCTACAAAAAGAACCTCAGTAAATTCAAAAATATTGAAATCCTACCATCCAACTTCTCAGATCACAAAGGTATTAAACTAGAAATAAATTTTAGAAAGAAATCAAAAAGGCTCACAAATACATGGAGACTTAACAACATTCTCCTAATTAATCAATGGGTTAATGACCAAATCAAAACAGAAATCAAAGAATATGTGGAGACTAATGACAACAACAACACAAAGCCACAACCTCTGTGGGACGCAGCAAAGGCAGTTCTAAGAGGAAAGTATATTGCAATCCAGGCCTATTTAAAGAAGGAAGAACATTCACAAATGAATAGTTTAAAGACACAATTACTGAAATTGGAAAAAGAAGAACAAATGACGCCCAAAGTCACCAGAAGGAGGGACATAATAAAGATGAGAGAAGAAATAAATAAAATTAAGAAGAATAAAACAACAGAAAAAAATCAGTGAAACCAAGAGCTGGTTCTTTGAAAAAATAAACAAAATAGATAAACCCCTAGCCAGACTCATTAAGAGAAAAAGAGAAGCTACACACACAAACAGAATCAGAAATAAGAAAGGAAAAATAACGACGGACCCCACAGAAATACAAAGAATTATAAGAGAATACTACGAGAATCTATATGCCTAAGAAGATGGAAAACATAGAAGAAATGGACAACTTCTTAGAAAAATACAAC